>SCDZ01000573.1:0-189733 GCA_004143845.1 Drosophila lacertosa | reverse complement strand
TTTATTTATTTATTTATTTATTTATTTATTTATTTATTTATTTATTTATTTATTTATTTATTTATTTATTTATTTATTTATTTCATTATCTATTTATTATTATTATATTATTCATTTATTTATTTGTATACCCTTGCTGAAATCCTCCTTTAGGTTCTCCTCCGAGGTTAACTGAAAGGCTTGCTTGCGGGAACTATACAGATTAATTATATAAAAAATACAATATTTTATAATAAGTCTGACCAAGAAAAATATGATTAATTTTAAGTTGCTTTAGGGAAATGTTAAAACTATTTTTGTTAAATTTGTAAAAAAATTCAAACATTATAATATCATCGAAACCCAATTTTTTTTTGCATACAAACTTTTTCTCAATAATCAGTAAAAAATTATATATTAAACAAATTTGGACCAGCAGTGTATAATATTGAGCTGAGTTTGGTTTGCATTAGATATTATACAATATTTTATTAGATTTGTACCTCTCATAAAGCACATCCAATTTACGCAGGAGCGGCGATTTAATAAACTTTTTCCAGCGCAGAAATCTACGCTCCAACTTGGGTGGAAACCTCATTTTATGAACGCTGACAAACAACAACTGTGGCAAAGATCTGAAAAACAAAAGTGGCCCAGTCCCATGTCCTGCCATTAAAAACACCTGTTGTTTTGCACTAATCTATAATTGAGGGTTTAACGTGACATATACGAATAAAAAACAACAAGTTGTGAGTCGAGAGCTTTAGTGCTCATAGCAGTCATTAACTTTGTCCCCCTTGTTGAACTGCAGCAAAATCAGTTCGTAGGTAACGATTGTGCCAGCCACCTAAATTATGGGTATTACGTATCAAAATTGGTTAATTGATATATACTTAATGGATTTAAATACCGCTATGACAACGCCACGCGTAAGTCGAAAGAATTTCATGCCAGTCAAAGCCACCTGATCCATGTAAACCTCCTCAGAAAAGCGCTTAAGCTGAAAAGGCAACAGTTATCCTTTTAATATTGCTTTGGATGGAGCTTACCTCAGCGGACCAGTATTGACGAGGCACCAGCTGAAAGATGAGCAGGGGACGCTTGGATTCGTCATTCACACTGGCGCTATAAAGTGAGAGTATCAAAGTGCGACATAGTAAATAGCCAAGAGAGAACCAAAAGTAGGCCGTATGTGAAGCCGATGGCTTTTTTCTACAAAAAAAAAATTATATATATTAAAATTTATAGTATATTTAAGATACAACTTACTGCAGACTCTTCAATATTTTGCCGCATATAAAGTAAAGATTGTTGCTAAAGCAGAGCAGAGTTATTATGGATATAGCATCATCCACAACAGTGCACAGTTTACACAGATTGCGAAAGTTAATACGGCATTGTATCCAGTAGTCAACACTAGTGGGCTGCAAAGGGAAGATAACATTTATTTATTTATTAAACGAAAAAAAAATTCAGTTAAAATAAAATAAGATTAATTGCTAAGTGCCTAAAGAAAATATAAACATTTATAATAACATCACTAACACGATGGCAGTATTTTATATTATATTTATATTTGCCTGTCCAGCCAGCTGGCCAGGACTAATTAAAAAAGGTAAAGTGAAAAATATATATATATATATAATATAACTTAAATATGAACCCGAAGAAATGGAAAAAAGTGGCCCCTTCTCATAGCTGAGAGTGATCAATGATTTACCGAAGATAAGCTAAAAGCAATGATTTGATTAATGAAAGAGAGATCTCAGAGGAGAAAATGTGTTACAGGGTATTTTACTGAGCGCATAATACCCGAAATGAATTGAGGCGTGGCAAGGGAACAATCAAAATAAAAAATATAATAAAAATTAAACATATACTTAGAACAATTTAAATACAACTAATTCGCTGAACTCCACAGTTTCATAGAATTTACATCATTCTGTAGGCATGTATAATGTAAATAATCCGAGTATGATAAAATAAGTTGTACATCATTAGCATTCATAAGTATATAAGTAATGTTAAAAGCAATGGACCAAGATGAGTACCTTGAAGAGCCCTTAAGAAGACTCTTTGGGTTCTACCCTTAAAATAATAATAAATCCAGGAGAGTAGTAAGTGAGGAGTTTTAAAATTAAAATATGATGACTACTCCGACCATTTAAATAGATATATAAAGTTCTTACCAATCTGGCCTCTCGCAGCATATAATCGTTGAGCTGGCGGAAACGGGCCGCAAGAGCTACGCTGACGGCCATAACGAAGATATCGTTGAAGCTCCAGGCGAAGGTGGCCAACACATTGATTACTTTCCCTATAACGCCCAGAAATGAGGAGTAGTTGACGAAGTAGAAGAACATGGAAAAGTTTAAAACCAAATAGCTGTCGATGGGCCGATTGGGCAGCACGGGACAGGCATTCACATAGTAAATGCTGGACAGCATGCTCAGCAGATGCTCCACTGCAAAAAGAAAGAGTATTTCATATAATAATAATAGCACAAATAAATGACTTTATATTTCAAGTTTTTGACTATAAAAAAACTTTATACTCACCTAGTGAGCAACCTATGGCCACAATTATTATCATTCGGATGTGAAAGGCCAACGCGGCGCGTTCCCGTTCCGTGTTCAGTGCCGGCAGCTGTGACTCCACCGTTTGCCACTCCAAGACCACCGCTGGCCATTTCGTGGCCAGCTGAAAGAAGGCCAGCGAAATGGCGAAAATGGAGCCAAAGAAAATCAACGTTTCCACCGAATCAAAGTCGAAATTGACGCGCATCACAAAAGCGGCCATAAAGCCGGAGGTAATGCCAAAGAAAACTATGACGATCAGTGAGTAACAGGAGCGAAAACACAGCCAACGAAAATTCAAATCCTCCGCATGCTTCGAGGTAATTCCGCGCACCGGCATTAAGGCAAAAACTTGGGCGATAATTAAAACTGTAAAGAATTTAAAGAGGTTGGCTTTTATTAGCTGTTTTTATATTTTTTGTGGTACAGCCAAATCCTAATAATAACAAATGGAAAGGGGATAAAGTTTTTTATAATAAAAGGCGATTTATAGAGATTTTAATTTAATGTGGCTCTAAAAATAATAAATCAAATTATTTTATATTTCAAATGATATTTATATATTCGAATTTATAATACAGTCAAACTTCTCCATTACGAACTTCCGTTTAACAAAGTTTTCTTTATTACGAATTTTAATAAAGAGCACTGAATATTCTTTATATATAAAATATATTTTTTTACGAATTTTCTATATAACGAAGTTTTTTCAGTTCCCTTAAACTTGGTTTGACGGATGTTTGACTGTATATTAAATTAATTTTGTTTTGATATTTTCACGGATCGATAATTAAAAATAAATAAATAAATAAATTAAATTAGTTAAGCAAAAAAAATAAAATTAAAAAAATTTTTTAAAAATTAAATAATCAGCTAACTCAGCGGAAACAATGAGAGAAAAATAAAATTCAGCATCTATATCTATAAAAGCGGCATAACTGTCTAGAAAATCAAGCTATGATTTAACTTATGAATTAAAAGAGGTTACAAAACAAAACAGAAAAATTTGTATGAGTTTAAAAAATACTACGAATTATGGACGGGATTAAAATGTATATATATATTAATATATGTATATATAATTTGTACTATTGAGATTTTCAATTAAGCAGGAAACACATTATCGGGATTTGACTATATCATTATACTGAACTCAACCACCAAATCATATTGCAGAGATAGCTCAGGGTATAGAGTATATATATATTCTGCTTATTACCCGGTTTAATGGCCTCCAAAAATGAACCACTGTGCAGATAATCATCCCGTTCCGCTCGTTGCAGCATACTCTTGACCCTGTGATGATAGAGTCTGTCCGCTTTTTGTCTACGCTTGGGCCAGCGTAAACGCAGATTCTGCTTGAGGGCAGCATTGGGTTCCACACTAGTCCAGGGAATGTCAGTCAGCAATCAGTATTTAGGCCAGTTTTGACTTTCTGACCGACTTACCTGCAGTCGACGCGTGCCGCACGCCAAAAGTTGATGAGGGCGACGCTTTTGCGTCGCCTCGTCGTTTCAGCTATGCTTCTGGCCATGTCCTGGGCCCAACTGCGGCAATTTGTTTACGTTGCGAATTGTCAAAGTCAAACAAACAAAAAGAAGAAGAAGAAGAAGAAAAAAACAGTTCGGTGGGAGTTCCGTTTAATGCCAGGCATGCCAATTGAATATCCTTGGTGCTTATCTGTTTACAATCTTTGTGCAAATTGCGGGTCTGTCGCTGACAGCTTTATAAAATATGCAATATGATTAAGTGGCTAACTATGAATAGAAAATGCTCTTCGAGGCGCCGGCGCCGCGACTGCAAATGCTCTTCTGCACCTCGGAGCCGCTCATTTGATTGATTAGCACCAGCTCGTAGACCATCAAAGTGGCTGCCATCTGCAAGAAAAGATTACGAATGAGCTCTGCCAACAAATTAAATTGAGGCTTACAGCAAATATAAGACGTCTGGTCATAAAGAAATATCCCTTGCCGCTCAGCGCAAATGTGTTTGTCAATATGATTTCGTGTATGCGCCTCAGTTCCAGGCACCAAAATTCTGTTGGTATCTCAAACAGGGTATGGGATATTTCCCGGGCTTCCTGCGGTATGGAGGAGGCGGCAAACATCATGTTGGCAAGACGTGTTATGACATAAAACAGACAGAACCAAAAGTACAATTCATCCATAAAGCTGCCTCTGGCCCTGTGCAAATCAAGGGATAAGAAGAAGATGATGATAGGAAAGATTTGTTGCACTTACTTAAAGCTATGATAGATTTGCACACACACAAAGTACATGTTGTGGGCACAGGCCAGAACAACCAGTCCGGACAGTTCCTTATCGTAGAGCTTCAGCAAATCACTTAGGTCCAACAGATCGTAACGCAGCTGCTCCCAAAACTCGCTGGACATGCGCTGGCCGGCGTGCTTTCTAATCCGCCAGTGGATCTGCTGGAAGCGCAGCTGGAAACTGCGACAGATCAGTGTCAGGAATATGTCCACAAAGTTCCACACAAAGGTCATGGCCAGTGTGGTCCATTCAATGAAGAGCGCCTGCACCACATTAAAGTGGAACACCGAAAAGAGTTCCTGACGCTCGCGCTGAAAATAGTTGAGCCAAAAATCCACATCCAGATTGCATTCGTGTATTTGCTGGTAATTGCTGTAAATGGCACTGCCCACATAGGTGGAGTGTTCGCAGAGTGCGGCCACCAACATGGCCATGCCCCACAACCGCAGACGCCGTCCGAACTGGCGGCCCAAATGGCAATCGTAGCCCGGCTGCAGGAAAACCAGTTCACAACGCGCTGTCTGCCGGATGAGATGTGGCCAGCGATGGGAAAGTGAGAGGAAAACGCTCAAGCAGGCAATGCAAATGACGCTAAAGCTGAGAGAACCTGCAGAACAATATATATAAATAATAATATGCATAGTTAAATTTTAATTCCTGACCTATGGTATAGATCTTAAGGCCATGTTCGATCACCACTTTGGATGAGAGCACGCAATCCAGAATGGCAAAGCTCAGAATGACAACGCTGACGAAGAACGACGGCGATAACCAGCGAAAGCGAACTTTCTCCGCTGGAGAACTTGGCCAGACCCCAGCAACGGGCAGCACGCCCAGAAATTGGGCCACAACCAGAACTGTAATAGGAAATTGCACAAAATGATGTTTGTATGTGATAAGCGATATAATGAAAAGCTTTATTTCTTAAACACAGTTGTTAAAAGCTAACCAAAAGTTAATTGTTACACTCAGCGCTGAAAGCCTTTGATTAAAGCATTTAAACCGTTGGCCTAAGTAGATAATTATATAGGTTCAAATAGTTTTACTTACAGGGCCCAATGGCGTGCTGAAGCGTATTTTTATTGCAGCTCTGTTGGGTCTGCTTCATTTGTTGGCTGTTAACGGTGAAATGTGCATGCGTGAAAAGTTTGTGCCAGTTCAACAGCGATTGCAATCGGCAACTGAAATGTGTACAACAGGGCGTATGACACATATTTATTAATGCATTTGCAGTTAAGATCTGCCAAAGCTAGAAGTACGCCATGACATTTGGATTTTGTTCAAGCTTATCAACATTAATGCGGTAAACAGATTAAAGGCCTAAATTATAATATAAATGTTTTAGTTATTTTTTTCTTAAATAGTATTTTATTTAATTTTATATTAGCAGTAGACAGTTCTTTGCCTGATGGTTGCCTGGTTGATGACATCGGATATCATGAGCTCATAAGTGATAATTGTGGTGGCCATCTGTTAAATGTTTAAGCTTTAAATTGGTTCAAATGGTTTAGTTTAAGGTTTCACTTACAGAAAGCACCAGTTGCCTTGTAACATAGAAAAATCCATTTCCAGATAATGCGGTCATATCATTGCCGAGCTGCTCGCTAAAACGTTGAACCTGTGTTAAGCAGATAATCAGTTAAAGTGTTGGCTAAAGAAATAAAATATTTAAATTTTTTTTAACTTATTTGAAAATATTGGCTTAAGTAAATTTATTTAGGATAGACTCTCAACTAGAAAAATTAAATGCTTTGTTTCAGTCAATATTTTTACTTGTACCTCTGCATTCCACGCCTTGGCGGGCACATCTCGTAATGAAGTAATTATCTTGCGCTCGAAATCATTTATAGAAGATGCAACAAATATGGTTAAAGTGGTGCGCAGTATGGCAAAAATTAGAGAGTACCAAAAGGCCAGCATGACAATCAGATCAACGCCAATGTTTCTATTTGGGATTCAGAAAGAATATAAAAATGATATTAAAAAATATGATTTCAACTCACTTGAAGCTATTGAACAACTGAAAGCATATGAAGGACATGTTGTTGCCAAAGGCCAGGAGCATAAGTGGAGCAATGGCTCCATCCAGCAGACGCACCAGTCGCTTCAAGGCCAAATAATGATGTCGCACCTCTGTCCAAAATACGGCGGGCATCACCTTTCCATGGACGGCGGCAATGCGACGATGGAGCTGATGGAAACGCGCCGCGAGTCCAATGCCCACGCACATGATGAAGCAGTCGGTGAAGGAGCGGGGATAGGCAATGGTCTCGTTGATCCACTGCAAGTAGAAGAAAACTCAAGGCAAGTCAGAATAAAATATGTGGATAAAATTACCTCAAACAGGGGCAGCAGCCAGATGTGATAGGGTAGTATGTAATAGAGATGTGGACGCTCCCATTTGTAGATGCTCTCCAGGTAGCTGACATTGATGTTGCACTGAGTGCGTTCCAGATTGCTCAAGTGAAAGGAATTCGCCAACAGCAGACAGTGCTCAACTGCAAGAAAAAAACTCTAGTTCTCAATCGGCATAAGTTAAAGGACACAGGACTCACCCAGGGCAGATGACATAATCGAACCGACCACAATGTAAATTCGACGTTTCATTTTATACTCGTCATAGAAGCGATAGGGTATGGTAAGAAAAAGCTGCTCCACCTGATGCCACTGCGCCATGATGCTCTGCCAGTTGATGGCCAATCTCCAGAAGAACACATGCTCCAGCAGGCAAACAATGTAAAGTGCCAGCGAGCTGGACGTGTGGAATGTGATCCCCACCCGGCTGACATGATTCAGCACAGCACCAAATTCGCACAGATTGAGTATAAGAATAATTGCCGAGTAAAATACGCGTGGACTAAGCCATATCAATTTAATTTTGTTCACATCCTGGGATCTGACATTGCTCACGGGCAGCAGCCCATAGATTTGTGAGATAAAAAGCACTGCAATGGAAATTATTTGCTTAATTTGTGCACTGAGAAAAACAAAAAAAAATTTAGTTTAATATGTAATTTAGAAAACTTTGTATTTCCATGATAAACTTTATTTATTTTATATTTTTAAAATAACATTTTTAAAAATATTTAAGTTTATTTAAAGAAAAAAATTGTATGAACGTAAGAAGTATTTTCTCAGAGTGTATCAATAAGTAATCAATCCTATTAATTTTTTTTTAGCTGGACAGCAAAGTTCTTATCACAAGAACATTGTTTCTAATCACTAGATTTTGAAAAATATGTAAAAGAATTAAGTCCATTATGTGATTTATAAAACGTTGTATTTCCATGGTGAACTTTATTTATTATTTTTAATTATCACTTTAAAGAATATTTTAGTTTATTTAAAGAAAAAAAATATTATAGCCTTTATTGCTCTTGAAATATAAATAAGAGAATTGAGTACATTATGTAATTTATAAAACGTTGTATATCCATGATTAACTTTTTTAAATTTATTATTTATTTTTAAATATCACTTTAAAGAATATTTAAGTTTATTTAAAGAAAAAAAAATATTTTAGTTTTTATTACTGTTGAAATATAAATAAAAGAATTGAGTACATTATGTAATTTATAAAACGTTGTATATCCACGATTAACTTTTTTAAATTTATTTTTTTTTTTAAATATCACTTTTAAGAATATTTAAGTTTTTGTAAAGAAAAAAAAATATTTTAGCTTTTATTACTCTTGAACGTGCCAAGTATTTTCGCAGAGTGTATCGGCAAGTAATCCTACCTTGAGAGACAGCGCGATAGAATGTTTCGCCCTGCGTCATGGCCAAAAACAGACTGTCTACTTTTAAGCTAATAGAAAGCTGGCTAACTGTGCGAGTGGGCGTGTCTGCTCTGACAATTTAGCAGTTAGTATTTACAACAATTTATAGATAATTATGGGCGACTGTCAGACGGCGTGACAAATTGTAATTGTTGTTGCCATTTTTGTTTTTGTTTTTCAGTCGCACAAGGGCAACAGGCCCTTGCGGCGGTTGGGTTCATCGAATTGCAACAACACCAGCTCGTAGGTAACAATAGTGCCAGCCATCTAAAAAAGGAGAAGGAGTTGGTTGAATTTTTGCAAAAACAAAATATATACTTTTAATTATACTCACCCCGAAGAGTAGCCTGCGAGTAAGAAAGTAAAATTTCTTGCCGGACAAAGCCACAGTTTGTGTGGACATTTGGAAAATGAGGCGTTCCACCTCCACGCACCAGTTCCGGCTGGAAACGCGACGGAGCACGCCCAGCGCACTCTTCGACTCATCGTTGATGGTGGCTGCGGTGAGGAAAACGCAGGCGGTGCGACCCACCAGATACAGCATGGAATACCAGAAGTACACATAATTGATGGGCCAGCGCAGCTTGCTAAAATGAATATTGAAGGCATCTCTTTAAACTATGATCTATGGCTCGATCGATACTCACTTGAATATGTTTAGGAGTTGACAGCACACGAAATACAAATTGTTCGCACAGGACAACAAAATGATGCTGGACAAGGCTTTGTCCACGCGCTCCAACAACTCACACATGCGCACATAATGCTCACGGATCTCGATGAATGTCGCCTCCGGCACTTGATCCTCGTGCTCCAGCTTGTGAATGCGCTTCGATATCTGCTCAAAGCGATAGGCCAAACCCTTGCTGATCATCATGATAAATAGATCCATGTAGTTCCATATAAATGTGCAGGTCAGATTAACTAGCTATAAATAAAGTGGTGAAATATTCTTTTAAAAATATATAAATTTATCTGAGTAAGAATTATATAACTTATCTATAAAAATGCACTTTACCCATAATTATATTTTTGACTGCAATATTATGCTTATTAGTAGAAATATTTAACTAATATAGAAAATAGCCCTTATTAAATAATTAAATTTTTGACTGCAATTTTCTGCTTATGTGTATATTTATATATATATTTAACTACAATAGAAATTGCCCTTACCCATAATTAAATGTTAGAGTGCAACTTTCTGCTTTATGAGTATAAATATTTAACTACTATAAAAAAAGCCCCTTACCCATAATTAAATTTTAGACTGCAATATTCTGCATATAAGTATAAATATTTATAATTTGCAATATTCTGCTTATAAGTATGAATATTGACCTACTATAAAAAATTGCCTCTTACCCATAATTATATTTTAGTTTGCAATATTCTGCTTATGGTATAAAATTAAATATTTAAATAATAAATATTAAATATTTAAATATTTTAGTTTGCAATATTCTGCATATAAGTATAAATATTTAACTTTTATAGAAAATTGCCCTAACCCATAAATAAATTTTTGACTGCAATATTCTGCTTATGAGTATAAAATTAAATATTTAAATACTAAATATTAAATATTTAAATATTTTAGTTTGCAATATTCTGCATATGAGTATAAATATTTAACTATCAAAAATAATTTGCAATATTCTGCTTATAAGTATGAATATTGACCTACTATAAAAAATTGCCTCTTACCCATAATTATATTTTAGTTTGCAATATTCTGCTTATGAGTATAAAATTAAATATTTAAATACTCAATATTAAAAATTTAAATATTTTAGTTTGCAATATTCTGCATATGAGTATAAATATTTAACTATAAAAAAAATGTTCCTTGCCCATAATTATATTTTAATTTGCAATATTCTGCATGTGCGAATAAATATTTAACAACTTTAAAGTTGATGGCTTACCAGAACATAGGTAGCTATAATTCGGCTATAAGGCAGCACTTGGAACACATAATCGTAGTTGTATTTAATGTAGTTGTCAAAGGAGACGCCAATTGTTAGATTATGAACTTTCGAGCAGAAATGAATGCGTCTCTGGTAGCTGACAATGGCAGAGGTCAAATACAAACTGTGCTCAACTGGAATAAAAAGCAAAAAGGATATAAAAGACAGTTAAGAAGCTATATCCACAGTTCTCACCCATCGACAAGGCAATGATGATGAGAGCTGGTTGTCGGACACGTTGCGAGAGGTTTCGTTTGAGCTCCTCGTAGGGCGGCTGGGTGAAGACCAGCTCCAGGCGTGTCCAGTAGCGGATGAGTGGCGGCCAATGACGCGCCAAATCTATGAATAAAATGCAGGCACACTGCACGCAGGTGAAGAACACCTGACCAACTAAAAGAAAATAAGCAAAAATTGAGCATAAATTTAAGGCGTCTTTTCTCCAGTTAACACCCACCAAAATTCTTGGCAGTGACGCCAATCTTGAGCAAGTGCTTCAACATGCCCAGTGTCAGCACCGAGCTGGCCATCATAAAGACCAGGGTAACAATCATTTGCACAGATTTGAAGCGGAAACGTGTTCGACGCGGACTCGGCTGCCAAATGCCCGTTAAAGGCATTAGAGCAAAGCATTGACCCAACAACATGACTGTAAAATAGAATAAAAGAATGTCTTTATTTAATTATTATATTATATTATATACTTTTTACTTGGATAGACGGCACGATGAAATATCTCTAGGTGCGCATAGTCCGTTGGCTTTTCGCTTTTGATGATATTAAAATCAAAGTCGTCCTCATCCAATTGCTTAGCAGGAGAACTTTCGTCCTCTGGCCTCAGCTTTTTGCTGAATATGTGCCGCAATTTCCAGCCTGTCTGTCCTTCCATGTCGCCGGTCCGTTGAGCACTGAGCCGCAGCGCCTGCGTCTGTTCGGTGCTCAATTTAAAAAAGAAATGTGCAAAAATTGCTGGTCACACTGCTAAAGTAAATTACAGGTGAACAATGGCAGTTATCACACGTGTGTGGGAGTTCATTGTTGTAAACAATAATTACAAAATGCTGGCAAAATAAAAAAAAAATAACAGCTGCCCTGCGGCAAACAGAACTCAGTCAACATGCGGCAAGCTGCAAGGAAACAATCCTTTCAACGGGCTTTTTCAATTCTGCGTGAACTTAAAGCCAAGCGGCGACTGCAACGTTCTGTGATTAATCAAAGGTGGCGCTGTGCTGACAATGTGGAGGATTTGGAGCAACTGGATACATTTCATCGTGCCATACGACCATGTGGGTAGACTCAATTAGGTGGAGATCTAACATGTGAAACATCTTAACTGAAATTACACAGATTTGTGCCTGGCTCAGATCTTTGGCATGATGCCTTTGGCTAATGTGTTAAGTCGCAATCCTCAGTTGGTCACATTCCAACTACGTTCCTCTGGCACCTGTTTTTCTGTGCTCTTTTTGCTGCTGGGTGGTGTAAAAACAACGCGTCTAGCGACGAAACTATTCCAAGGCGGTATAAATGCTAAGAACATGGGTAAGTTTGACTGAAGAAAGTTAAAATTAAAAAATAAATTTAAAATTAATGTCCGATTAGTTTATTCAGACCTAAACAGATTACTCCAATTTTGGTTGGCCTTTAAGGGAAGCCAACTAAATTACTTAATTATAAACTCAATTCAATTTATTTTAATGGTGCATACTTAATATAAACTTAATTTAAGAACTTAAGTATTTTTTTTTTTTGAATTATTTATTTTTATTTTAATATTGTGAGTTGTATAGCGTGGGAAAAATGTCCTAAAACCATTAAAGATTTTTTTTTATGCATATAAATAGATATTATAGCAGATATATTAGATATTACGCCAGCTTTAATTGGATTTAAAAGGAAGAGAATTCACATACTAAATTTTCAAGTCTACTGAATTTATTTTACTGGTGCAAACTTAATATAAACTTTATTAAAGAGTATAGTTAATTTTTTATTTTAATTAATTTGTTTTTATTTTATTATTGTTTTTTTTTTTTTTATTAAAAACGCTTAAGATTATTTTTGTATATATATAAATAGATTCTTTAACAGAATCAGGCCTTAACAGATTAATCCAGCTTTTATTGACTTTAAAATGAATAAATTTTTAATATTATTTATAATTTTATTTCACTGGTGCATACTTTATATAAACTTAATTTAAATTTAAGTATTTTGCTATTTTAATTTATTTATTTTTATTTTATTATGAGTTCTATTTGGAAATAACTGAAGTTGCGCTATAATATAGCAATTTATTGTGTGGGAAAAATAAACGTAAAACACTTAAGATATTTTTTGTATACTTATAAATAGATCTAATCAGATCTTAACAGATAACCCCATCCTTTATTTGCTTTAAAAGGAAGCCAATTAACTTACTTAATTTTGAATTCCATTCAATTTTTTTCACTGGTGCATACTTAAGTTATAATGGGAAATAACTGAAGTTAAGCTATAATAGTGGAATTTATTGTGTGGGAAAATATACAAAAAAAGACTTTTAAAGATTTTTCCATTTATTATACATATTTATGGATATTTTAGTATGCCAATTTACAATAATCAGACTTTAACAGATTACTCCAATTGTTGTTGGTTTCGAAGGAAGTCAACTCATTTAGAAAAATATAAAGATAAAGATAAAGATAAAGACAGTTCCTTTCTCAATTACTTTACCTGACTTAATATATATATTAAATACGCCTTTACAGTGGGCGTGGTCTTCTTTAGCAGCGGAATGATAATCTGCATCAACTTCATTTGTTTGGCTCGTTGCTGGTGCCATTTAATAGTGCCCTGGACAGGAGTAGATATTATAATGCTATTTCCACCGTATACGCCAACTAAATCCAGTTTACGTCGTAAACTGTTCATCACAGGCTGCTCTTTGGGTGTGCTGACATTGGGTAGGTTTCTATATACCATATCCTAAAAATCCTTTAACCCTTTTCCGTTTTTTTTTTTTTTAGTTGAGCATTGTTTACATTATGCATCCAGTTATTACAATTATCGCATGCAAATTGTGCATTGTCAGGCAAATGTGACGCATATTACCTTTAGCGGCTATATGAAAAAGGAATTTGAGGATATTTTTGAAATGCTGCCCTACAATCCCATCTTTATATTCTATGCGTTTGTAAGTGAAGTAAAAAAAACTAAAACTTAAGCAAAGTATTATCCCTTTTTTCAGTTTTTAAATGGCACCTTCACTTTTATCTGGAACTTTATGGATACTTTCATAATCTTGATTAGCATTGGTTTGGCCCAACGTTTCCAGCAGTTGGCAGCACGTGTTTTGGCCTTGGCAAATCAAGTGAGAGTTCAATTTTAATATAGTTTTTATATACCCTTACTTTCTCACATTGGTCTCAGCATGTGCCCGATGCTGTGTGGCACGAACTTCGCATGCATCATATTCTTCTATGCGATCTTATGGATCTGGTGGAGTCCAATATGTCGCATATTGTGCTGCTCTCCTGTTTGAACAACATTTACTTTATATGCAATAAGCTGTTAACTATTTTTACGTAAGCATTTGATTTCAATTAAATTCTATGATTTTTATTTAAGTTAACTTTTTTTTGCAGAAAGTTACGTTATCCTGTCAATTATGCCTATTTCTGGTATAGCTTGTTATTTTTGCTGGGACGCACCTGCACCGTCTTCATGTGCGCCTCCAGGATTCACGAGGCCTCGTTGCAACCCCTCGTTGTGCTCTCCATGGTGCCCAGCGAGCACTGGACTGAGGAAGTGCAGCGTTTCAATCATCAGCTGAAAAGCCAATTCATGGGTCTCTCCGGCCTGGGGCTTTTCCATTTGACACGCAGGAGTTTCTTTGGCGTGAGTTTCGCTTCAACTTCCGCGGATCGAATTTAAATACTCTTTCTTTTTTCACTGTCTTTTCTCAGATGATTACCACTTTGGTTTACTATGAGTTTATGCTATTGCAATTGGATGCGAAGAGCCGCACAAACGATCTGCCCGATTTGTGTGTTTAAAGCGAGTCTCAAAATTTAATATTATTTTTCCTTATAATTACATATATACATTTTTTTGTCGAGTAAATATAGTAAATATATATATTATAAATATTTAAAATACGTACAAAAATCATTGGAGGTAAAAGTTGATTAACATTAATAAATTATGTATTTTTCATAGTTTAAAAAAAAACAATACATTTATTGTTGCCGAATAAATCCATAAATGTTAATAAATACAAGTTATAATTACATTTATTATTTTGTTAAATAAATTGATTTTCTGATTACATTTCTCATTATTAAGTTAAAGAGTTTAAAATGTAGCAATATAAGCTCTGTTTAAATAAAATATTTAAAATACATAAAATAAAAAATAATTTAATCAATAATCATAAATTCTGTCTTTTTCAGAGTTCTTAAAGAAACAATTAATTTCTTATTTCTAGTGAAATCAATAAATGTCAATAAATACAAATTATAATTACATACTATAAAATTTTTAATAGTATTCCAATTTTTAGTAGTATTTATTATTGTAAAACTAAAGAGTTCAAAAGCTGGCAATCTATTTTATTTTAATTAACCATTTAAAAAACAAACAACAATTATTGAAGATAAAAGTTGATTAACAATAATAAATTCAGAGTTAAAAAAAAAACAAATCTTTTGTTATTGCCTTTTAAGTCAATAAATATAAGTTATAATTACTTAAAATATTTTGTAAAATAAACAAATTTTTGATAACTTTTTATCATTATTAAATAGTATTGATTATTGTAAAATTAAAGAGTTTAAAAGCAATTCAATATATATTTTTTTAAATGAAATATTTGTTTAAAATATATGAAAATATTATAAAGGAGCAACAATAAGAAATTTTATCTTTAGCATAGTTTTTTTTTTTTAAATATAAAACAAATGTTATTGCTTATTAAATTAATAAAAGTCACCAAATAATCGCAGCTGTTACGTTTGCTGGTCCGGATTGTGGTCCTAATTGGCCAATTTTTGGGCTTTGCGGGCAAGTGCGACGGTTCACAGAGGGCGAGTCCACAAATTGGGGGTAACCGAAGTCGTTTGCCATTAGTTTCAATTATTTGGACAAATGTAAATCTGACAACTGTACAGCGATTGTTACGCCAACTCAACGAGCTGTCAGCTGGAGAAAGAGAAGGAGCGGTGGGTAGAGGTAAGAGACCGGCAAAGAAAGCGGCAGGACTAAAAGTTTGAACTCAAAATGGTTTTTCAATTCGCGCTGAACTTTGACACTGACACTTTGCCAATTAACACTTTCCTGGTTACCTGCCATTGTTTATGGCCACGCCCCCAAGCGGGGCCCAATGCAGGGCATTGCCATTTGTGCTTGGCTGGCAATTATCCTGTCAAAAAACTTTATACATATGTAAAGTGCAGAGCCGAAGCTGGTAGCAAAACAAAATGCCAACAAAAACAAACTCAGGACATTAACAGTCGCCGGCAACCCCGTTTCCGTTCCAGCACGTGAGTCACCCCCGGCAAACGCAGGGCCAGAAGACAGAGTGAAAAAAGGCCAGAACCGAGAGCCGAGAGCGGGTTTGTTTCGAACGAGCTGTCATGGCAACAGCTGGCACAAGCAAATCAAACATTAAAAAAAAAAATATGAAAACCGAGCACTTTGAGCACTTTGTGGCATATCACAAAATTTTCACTCGCTCAGAACGCAACGAAGCGCCAAAACGCACGCAGGCAGCACGAAAGGACGGCCAGATTCAGGCATGAGCCAGCATGGAGATACCAGAGACTGTATCGGTGCGAAAGTTTCGCGAGTTCAGTGCACGCCAGAAGCACGAGCTATACGAAACGCTGCTGGAGCTAACGGAGACCCTAGAGGAGCTGCCCAAGAGATCGCTGCGCAAAACGCTGGAACTGACGCTGGCCGTGCTGGAGTACAAGGGTCAGCTGGCCCAGAAGTTCGAGCAGAGCGGCGAGCGTCGACTGCAGGATGAAAATGAGAAGCTGAAGCGCATGGTGCAGAAGCTGGAGGCTGAACGCGATGGCCTAAAGCACAAGACCAAGGAGGTGAGTCCTTTAAAGTTGCCAAAGCCGCAAACTTCAACAAAGCATTCGTTTATTAGTTGGGCGAGGAGATCAAACAGCAGCAGCTGCAGCTGCAGCAGGCGGCACAGCAGGCAGAGGCCAGCGACAAGGACTCCTCGGATCCGCTGTCCGAGCTGGACAAGCAGGAGCAGCTGCTGCATAACATCGATACGAAGAACAAACACATTAAACGACTGCTGCGAGAAATTGAGGTAAGACTTTAGGCCGCAACATGGAAACCTTTACCTTTACTATCCATTTTAATTGCAGACACTGCAAAATCAGAATATTGTCCAGTCGAAGACCATAGTTCTGCACGAGCAGGAGCTGCAGCAGATCAAGACGAATCTGCTGCAGATCACCCAGGACATTACGCAAGTGGAGCAGGAGCGCAAGTCGCTGAAACAGCGCGAACAGCAACAGACTTTGGAGATCACACGACTGGAGGGCAACGTCACCTTTCTGGAGGATGAGCGCGAGAAGCAGGAGCTGGACATGCGTCAGTTTCTGGAGAAGTACGAAAGTCAGGTGCTCAGTTGGCAGCAGCTGCTGGACCAAAAGGATGCGGAACTGGCACAGCTGCATAAGCGGCTAGATCAAATGTCGTCCGGCCAAAGCACGCTGCTCTCCACCTCCAGCAGCAATCAGAGTCCGCTGGACGAGGAACAGGCCAAACTGCGACACGTAAATTCCACACATTTTCTTTCATTCAGCTAAGCAAGTCTGACAATCTTCATTTTGCAGCTGCTGGAGTTGCGTGAGAAGCGCATTGAAGCGCTCGAGGCCAAGCTGCAGACCATGTCGGATGAGATGGTCAGCTCCACCAAGGTAATGAATCAGCTGTGCGTGCAGCACGAGAACACCAAGAATCCGCAACAGCCGCGCGCCTGCTGCCAGCTAATCGAGGAGCGTCTGCGCGCGGCCAACGCGCGCTCCCAGCAGCTGTCCGAGCTGCTCGACAGCACCGAGCAGGACAACGTGCTCAAGGCCAAGCAGGCGCTGCACGCACTCAACGCTCTCGAGGCGTACAAACGTGGCGAGGACGGCCTCGTCCCTGCGCTGCGTCGCTGTTCGGGCCTCGAACAGAAGCTGGCCGAGCGGGAAAAGCAGCTGCGCAACTACACCCAGGAGCTGAACGCCATGCACGAGCTGGAGCAGGAGAACGCCTTGTTGCGCCGGCGCCTTAACATACCCGACGATGTTGTGGTCCTGTCCAAGCACTGGCGTGCCAAGCAGCGCAACAAGGATAAGCAGATCGAGCGGCTAACGCTGAAGCTGCGCACTTCCGAGGAGCTGCGTCTGCAGCTGAAGCTGGACAAGAGTGAGCTGAGGTGAGTACAAATGAGAATCTGTCGGAGTTCTCTGCTGAATTCTACGATTTACAGACGCAAGCTGCTTGAGCTGCAGAACGGTCAGCCGACCCAGCGCCTGGACGAGTCACTGCACCAGCCCAGCGAAGTGGGCGAGGTGCCCTCCACTGCACCAATAGAAAATTCACCACGTCGCGGCCAGGGCGACGGAGCCGCCAGCTCCGAGCTGCAAACCAAATACGAGGATGTGCTGGCCGAGAACGAGACGCTGCGCATGGGCATGTACGAGATCCTGGAGAAGCTGCGAGAATACGATGGTGAGTCAACAAGAGATCAACAGATTACATTTGCTTTAATTGATTAATCCACTCTTTAGCCACCTCGGAGCACATTACCATAGATTCGGAGCTGTTGCGGCGTCTCATTGAGGCGCTGCCCGGCGGCGCCGCCATGCCGCAGCATCTGCACGGACAGCTGCAGGAGCTGCGTGCCCGCGAGGAGGCGCTGTGCCAGCTGCTGCAACAGAACGCCAGCGACTCGGAGACGGGCGAGTTGTCCTCGGTGCACAGCATGCGGGATGTGTCCGAAATGCCCGAGGAGCAATCCGACATTATTGTTATAGACTCGGCCACGCGTCCGACTACGCCAAACGAGGCGACCGGGGAACTTCAGCTGCCGGTCATCAGCGAGCTGGAGCTGGAACAGGCCAGACCTGGTTCGGCTGAGCTGGCGGAGTTGGCCATTCTGCGCAAGCACTACGATGAACTGCGTCTGCACATGTCCGCCGATGGCGACGAGCTGCTGCAGCACAATCAGCAGCTGCACGAGCAGTCAATCCAACTGGAGAAGCAGCTGCAAGAGCAGAGCAGCTCCTATGGCCACATGCGCGCGGATTATGACCAGCTGCTGACGGAGCTGAAGCGACAGGAGCTGCGCTACATTGAGGACACGGCGTCGCTGCACAAACAGCTGGAGCAGCACAAGTCCGAACTGGCGGCCAAGTCGGAGCAGTTGAACACGGTGCAGCGCACGCATTTGTGCACGGCAGAGGAACGACAGCAGCTGGAACAGCAGAACGTCAAGTTGAGCATGCAGCTGGCACAGGCGACGGAACAGCTGCTGGGCGAGCTCAAGTTGACGGACATATGCGCGGACTATGGCATCATTGGTGACAACTATCAGCTGGACTATGTGACGGCGACGGAGTTTGAACGGCAGCGACACGAACTGGCCACGTGGAGTGCCCAGCAAGCGGAGCTGCAGCGGGAGAACAAACAGCTCGAGGGTTTGCTGGAGGTGGCCAATGGTCAGATTCACTCACAGCAGAAGCTGCTCAACGAAATCACCGATAATCACATCAATTTGCGTCATCTGGTGGCCGATCTGCAGGCCAGCTCCAACGACAAGCTAATGCTGGCCAAAATGCAGCGCGATCTGGACACAGGTAATAGCTGCTCATTAAAGTCTCCTTAACAAACTAATAAAAACGTTATATATATTCTTCAGCTAAGGCGGAAACTGTTCGCTTGGAACAGGAACGCAAGCGTTTGGAGCAGGATGTGAGCAATCTGGAGACGCAGCTGCAGGCAGCAGAGCGCCTGGCTGCACAGACACAACAGGACTTCCAGCTGGAACGAAATAACAGCGATATTAAACAGAGGTAAGTTTGAATAATATTGAAGATTAATTAACCTATTTCTTACGGATTTTATTTACAGATTCCTGCAGCGTTCGCTGTTTACTCTCAAGGAGAAATATGCCAAATTCACACCTTTGATCTTCCTAAGTAATTTTGTGTTCACTTATCAAAAGTTCAATCGCCGTGTGGAGGAGCAACAGCAACTGGAGCAATCCGGCGACAACTCTGCGCTTGTGGAGCACGTGCTGCAGGCGGTGCAGTCAAAACTGTCACCGAACGAGGACAATTCGCAGCAGCTGATCAAACTGGTCAAGTCGGAGACGCAGTCGCGACTTTTGGAACAGCGCTGCGAGGCGCTGCAGGCAAAACAGCTCCAACTGCAACAGGAGCTGAGTGAGATGCGGCTGCAACATGCCGCAGAGTCGGAGCACTGGCAGACGATTGAGGCGTTGTTTGGGCAGCCCGGAGACGAGCGCAAAAAAGCTGCCTACGTGGATGTAGCCACCAATACAGAGGCGGCAGCGCCTGTGCCGGCCATGCGCCGTGCGGCTCAGCTAATCGACAGGCAGTCGTCGCCCATTGGATCGCCACACAGGCGTCTGTCGAGTCACGACACGACCACGCAAACTGAGGTGGCTGCTGTGAAGCTGCTGGAGACGGCAGTCCAGACAAACGGCAGTGGAATGCAGCAGCAACAGCTGCAGCAGCAGCATCAGGCAGTGCAAACGGCGCAGGGCAATGAAGAACTAGAAAAAATGCGAGCAGAGTAAGTGGTTTAAACATTGTGTTCAATATAAGGGATATTTATTAAAATACTTCTCTATTGGAGCAGCCTGCAAGCAGCGAACACGCGCATTGAGGAGCTGAGCAAGCAGCTGGAGACAACCAATGCCGGCAGTGAATCCGATAGTCAGCATAGCGGCGTTGTCGAGAAGACTATTTTATCGTTCCACACTTTGCTGCTGGAGAAGGATCAGTCCATACAGAAGTATCAGGATCTGCTGCAAACAGAAAGGGAACAAAGTCAGCAGCTGCTCACAAAGCAAACGGCAGAGAATGAAAGCCTAAAGGCAACAGTTAACAATTTAAATTTCAATATCAATACCAAAGATCTGGAAATTTTGGATCTAAGAGCCAAACTGGAGCTGCAAAAACCGCCTGGCGGCGTGAGTATTCAAACCAGCGACCATTCCCTCAACGAGCTGACCGACGAGAGGATTGAGGAACTGTTTGAACACACCTCTGTGGATAGGAGTCCACAGCAGCCAGAGCCGGAGGAGGGAGCGCATGATTTGACTGTTGTTGTTGGCGACGAGGCAGCGGGCGAGCAGGAGAAACAGGATACCGAAGAACTGAAGGAGCTGCCCACGCTGCACAAACAAGTCAAGGAGCTCCGGGACAAGCTGAGCTACTGCGAACAGAATCTGGTGACGCGCGAGGAGGAAGTGGACATATTAAGAGAAAAGTGAGTTTAACAATTTTTAAATATTCTTTTATACTTACAATTGTTTATTAAACAGATTAAAGCTATGCCAGGATCGAGAGAAATGCATGGAGAGCACAGGCAATCCGGAGTTGGAGCAACTAAGAGTCTTCCTGGAGGAGAAGGACAAACACATACGTGATCTTATGGACACACTGAAGAACTTCCATGTTTGTATTAGTTGAACGATACTTGAGACGGATGTTAATTGAGTTCTTTCTTGATTGCTTTGCAGGACGATCAACAGCGATATATCAACGATACTTCCAATTATTCGGCTGATCAGATTGCCAAATTGGCCGCCGATCTGAATCGCACCGAGGCCACCAACAAGATCTACCACACCCAAATGGAGGCGCTGCGTCGCCAGTTGACCAATGTGACGCAGCGCGAGAAGCAGGCGCGCGATCTGAGCCAATCCTTGCGCCAGCAGCTGCTCAAACGGCCAGTGGTGTCTATCAAAACGGAGCTAAATGCGCGTGTCAAAAACGAGAATCTGCAGAAGCGCATTCAGCAGCTGGAGCTGGATCTGGATGAGTCGCGGGCGCAGCTGCAGCGCCAGCAAACGCTGCTGGAGGCGAAGCGGACGCGCAGCGCCAACGAGGTGGGTCTCTGGGAGAAGCAGAAGCGCTGGCAGCAGCAGGCCGACAAATTCAAGTCCAAGCTGGACGAGACGGAGCTGGCGCTGGAGAAGACGCGCACCTTGTTGCAGGCGGCGCGCACGACAATTGCGCGTTTGGAGAAGGACAAACATCTGCTCGAGTCAAAGCTGGGCAGGGGCGGAGCTGGCGGCACAGCGACGACGACGGCAGCGTCAAGTGTCAATCCGCCAAATGCTTTGAAATGCTGTCGTGCTCCATCGTGCCCCAACTTGCAGCATGTGGGCGCGCCCAAGTTTACGCCCTCGCCGTCGGAGAGCCCGGAAACGTATACGGGTCCCAGCAGCGAGTGCAGCTCGCCGGCCCACAATCGTTCCCAGCCGACTTCCGGACACCATAGCTTCTATGAGCAGGGGCACTCGGAGCTGATAGAGGCGCTCAAGGCGCGCATTGAGATGCAGCAGCGCAAGATCATCGCCATGGAGCTGGAGGGGCGTGGCAGCAATGCGTTGACCACAGAGCTGGAGAAGTTGCAGGAACGCTGCCAAGCGGTGGATGCACAAAATATACGCCTCGAGGCGCGCAATCTGCAGCTCCAGCTGGACACGGATCTGCTGCGACAGGGCGACAGCAGCGATCGACAACAAAAGCGCATCAAACATCTCGAGGAGTAAGTGAGACGCATTTAACCAGCGATATTATTTTGCCTAATCTTTACAATCCCTGCAGTTATATCCTTGCGCTTAAGGAGGAAATGGCGCGCGCCGAGTCACGTCGTGATCTGTGCAAGTGCAGTGGCTTAAAGGTGAACACGCTTCAGGGTCAGTCCGCGGAGCACACGATCCTCTCGCTGCGCAACCTGGTGGAGAAGTTGCGCTCGGAGAACAAGTTCCTTAAAGATGGCCGCAACTCCACGGAGTCACGCAGCTCCACTGACTCATTGTCAGCACCGGCGGAACTAGCGCGCCTTCAGCAGCTGCATGCGGAGGCGTTGGAGAAGGTCGCTTCACTGCAGCAGGAGCTAAAGCAGCACAGCGGAGCTGCTGGAAAGGTAATACAGTAATGGCCATAATTATATTTATATTATATTTACCCGCTTTTTTAGGAAGATGAACTGAAGTACATCAAGGAACAGCTGATAAAGAAAACGCAGTTACTGCAAAAGGCTAAAGTTCTGCTGACGCGCGCCGCTGCCAAGGAGAAAGTGCTGCGGGAACAGATCTCGGTGTGGAAGCGCAAATGCTCTGAGCTGCAAAATGTGCCCGTAATTGATGAAATTAGCGAGTAGCCTAAAATTTAAGCTTAATGTTGTACAGAACCAAGCAATAAGACGGTAAAAAAAAGCTAGTAAAAATATCCAAAAATTCAAACGGTTCTTTATTACGTTGCCAGACTGCAAAGTTGTTCTAAAAGTAACAGGTACCTTTCTGACGTCACAGATGCATATTCTCACTAAGTGACAACACCTATCGATAGATGTCATAATGTCAGCTTAAGCTTGTAATTGGACGACAAAACCGTAACAAAATGAAGATTAAAAATTTAAAGAAGCAATGGACTTTGCTCTCAGTTCGGAGTGAGGCGTTGCGGTGTCGAATGCAAAGTGCAAGAGTTCTATTCAAATACCAACTGTTGAATTAATAAATAGTCTAGTTGCGAATAGAATTCATTAAAAAAATGTCGTACGATGATTATCAGCACCTACATGTCCAAAAGCAGGACAAAGTTCTCGTTGTTAAGTTTAACAATCCTCGCAAGAAGAACTGCATCAATCACGGGGGCTACAAAGAACTCGCCCGTGTTCTGGACGCGGTCAATCAGGACAATAGTATAACGATTGTTGTGTTCACCGGCGAGGGCGAATATTTCACAGCCGGCAATGATTTGTCCCAGGGCTCCGCAGACATGGACATAAATGCCTTCTTCAAGGAGTCCAATGCCACATTTAAGGCCATGGTCAGCGGCTTCATCAACTGCACAAAGCTGATCTTCGCGCTGGTGAACGGACCGGCTATCGGCATCGGTTCCACCATTGTCGGCCTGAGCGATGTCGCCTGGTGCGCCGAAGAGGTGAGCGTTGGTTGGTTGTTGTTACTTAAACCTTTGACCTGTTGCTGTTTACCTTCCAGGCCTACTTTCTAACGCCCTTCAGTAAGCTGGGCCTTGTGCCAGAGGCCTGCTCGAGCTTTATGTTCCCATTGATCTTGGGCCGCTCCAAGGCCACAGAGATGCTGGTCCTCAACGAGAAACTATCGGCGCAGGAAGCCTACCATTTCCACTTAGTCTCCCGCATCTTCAAGTTAAGCGAGCTGCACTCTGTGGTCTGGCCCAAGATTCGCGAGTATGCCGCACTGCCTCCGAATTCCATGCGGGAGTGCAAACGCGTCATTCAGCTCCCCTTGCTGGACGCACTCAATCGTTCCAATGCGGCGGAGTGCGAGGCCCTGCTCAGACGCTTCGACGACGAAGAATGCATACAGGCAATTATAAATTTCGCAATGCGCAAGTCGAAACTTTAAATAAATTTGTGTTTTGAAAACGAAAACAAAATTGAATAAAGCAAAGCGGAGAAGGTTACACAGTGCATAGTGCACAGTTTTAAATCTCTCAAATAGATTTGTACTAAATGATTCTCAATTTGTTGAATTGAGCGATTCGCTTAATTGAATAGACGAACTAGATCTTAAATGTTAATTCATCGTCCGTTAACAAATATTTCAATTCTACATAAAACAATTTGTTTTTATATAAAAGTACTTGGCAAAAGCATGTTCAACAGTTGGCTTATGTTGACAAATAATGAAAATGACAATGTTTGTTTGTGGTCAAGAAAAATGATGCAAAATCTCTAATTTAACTGATAAACCATTTTCATTCTATACAAATTGACCCAAATTTAATATTTAATTTAAACAACAATGTGCAACTCTATAATGTTTTACGCTATCTTGATACAATAGTTGATATATCGATATATGGACACACTTTATACAGTATAACTGAACGTTAAGTTTCGTGGAATATAATATACTCAGGAAATTCAAAACAAGTCATGTCATAACTATAACAAATGTACACTTAATATATTTAATCTGCAAAATGTATTAAGTTTAATATCAAAAACTAATTATGCGTGTTATCGATAGAATTTTATGTCCAACACTGATATGTTGGATGTCTTTTGCTGTTATTGACTCACCATCTCTAGTTCATTGCAATTAAAGACTGCCATGCGAACCGACTGGCATCTGTTAAATTCAAATTCAAGACACAGGACGGGTTTGACTAAACTCAGTTAAAATCTTTTTTATACTTACTATTCTTAACAACAAATTGTTTAAACTACAACTTTGTGCCAAAAAACGATTAACAACAGTTATGTCAGGAGAAATATAATGCTTGCTGTTATCGAACAGTTTCAGCAGATGTTAATTTGTGGTCCCTGTTAATCGCTCTGTTGTTTAACAGGTCACACTGTCACCACGAGTAGCAGAAAAGAAATAAAAGAATTTTTTTTGTTGCACATGCAAATAAAATAATTAAGTGTTTGTGCAGGTTCTAAACAATTTGTATACTTAATATTTCCGTACTATTGCGTGTGCGGGTGGCGCAGTAAGCAGGCAGCAGCAACAGTGTTAATTAGCGCAGCAGCAGCCGACGCGACAAAAGTGTAGTGGAAAAAGTTGCTTGCAGAATTCGTCGTGTCATTAGGAAAAAGGCAAAAAAAAAAAAGAAGAGTGCCGCGGCAAGTGAAACCGAAACACGAACTCATTTATTGGCAGCAGCCGCCGCCCGTCGCACTGTCAAGAGGCCGCCCGCACGCATATAAAAATTATGCTACAAAACTGAATTATCGCAATTGGCGCACCATTAAAGGTAAGTCTCACTTCTTTTCTTGCCCTAGTGCTGCCCCACAAACCCCCCCTCTCTTCGGCACATTCCGCCGCGTTCGCTCTCTCTCGCCGTCAACGTGGTGTTCTCTTCTCCGCTGGCTCCGGTCGCTGACGCCGCCATTGGACATTGGAATGCTGCGTGCATTTACATGCTTAAGTTACGCAGTCTTTTTTCGAATTAGCTAGAATTTCGAGACTTACTGAAAGCGTTGTCGACTGCAACATTTTTTTTTACTTTCCAGTTGAGTGACGTAGTGCGGCGCCTGTTTTACAGGTGTGTGCGTGCGTGTGTTTGTGTGTCTCGCTCGCTCCTGCCTGCACGTAGGTGTGTTTGTGCGCGTATGCATGTGTGAGTGTGTGTCAAACGTTAGCAAATCAAATTGTTTTTAACCAGCCGGCTTTAAGCCATGAGACATACAATTATGAATTGTTTTGTATTTAAAATAATTTTGACACTTGTGCGGCGCTTGTGTTACGTGTAGAAGGGGCTGGCGGGGCTGTCACCCCACCCGGTACAGTATGGCCACACGCTCTTTCTCGCTCTCTCCTGCACTTGCTCTTTCTCTGTTTATTTGCCTTTTTGTATTTTTATGTTTTTTTTTTTTTGCTGGGGCCCCACAGCTGTGCGGTGTTGCCAGATGTCTTGCGGTCATGCCTCAACCTAACCTCAAATTTTGGCGCTTCGTTTGCTAACTTTTCTTTTGTTTCACAGTAATAAAAAAAACTTCAATGTTTGGCGTTTGTCGTGTTCATGTGCTGTGCATATCCTGAGATACGTTAACGCTAATCAAATTGCATCGACAGTCGTCGGAGTTGTAGCGTACTCGTTTCAACTATGGCGCAGCAAACGCAGCCGGTTGCCCAGCAGCAGCAACAGCAGCAGCAGCAACAACAACCGCCGCCCGCAGCGACCCCAGTGTCCACACCGACGACCCCGCAGCCGCCGCCCAACAACAATAATAATAACAACAACAACAACAACAACAACAGCATTGTGTCACCATCCAACAACAACAATAACAACAGCAACGTACTGACGTCTGTGCCCGTCTACAATCAACAGCCACCAACGCTGTACATGCCCTCCCCTCACGGAGCACATCATCCGCATATGTCGCAAGGTGCACACGGTCCAGTGTTTCACCACACGGTGATACCAACGGCTATGCCCAACAATGTTTTTGTCAACAAACTGACGGCCAATGTTAATGTGCACGGCTGGGCGCATGCCCCCTTGCCAGGGGGTGGAGCAGCGGCCTACTATGTGGGTTCACATAGCGAGCTACCACCGGAGCAGGTGAGAATTGCAACAGCAACTTACTTCATGTTATATATATTTAATATAATGTTATTGTTCATAGGGAAATCCATTGATGCAACAACTGCCGCCAATGCCGATTCATCAGGGCAATCCGAATGGACACATTACCCCTGGCATGGGTGGGCGCAGTCGTGGACGTGGCCGTGCACGCGGTGGTGGCGGACAACGTCGCAATGACTATCAGGGGCCGCGTCACATGCAACAGCAGCAACTGCAATTGCTGCAGCCACAACAGCAACAGCTGCCACCCGACAGCGCCAGCCCTGCGCCGGGCGCCATGCAAATGCAGCCGGAACAAATGGGCCAGCAATTGGCACCACCACCTCCGCCGCCGCAGGAGGCACAACTGCAGCCGATGTCCTACTATACACCGCATCCGTACGCTGCATATGGCGGCTATCAGGGTGCCTACTTTGCGCCGCATCATGGTCCGATACAAGCGCCGCCAAATGCGGCAGCTGCCACACAACAGGCCACTGGAGCGCCTCTGTATCTTTCGCCCATGCCAATGTACAACGGCGCACCCATGTACAATTACATGGGCGGATATTTCTATCCCCATATGTTGTCGCAGTCGGAGTATCAATATCTGTCCGACGATGGCGGCCAAGCGCAGGGCGGCGTGGTGGACGAGCGCCAGGCCCAGATGTGGCATCCAGCGCACATGTACGCCGAGGGCTATCCAGAGGTGGCGCATGCCAATGGCGACGAACTCAACCACAACAGTTCCTCGCTGGCCTCCTCGGAAACGTCAAGCATGTTGAGCCCCAACTATCCCATCTATGATCCCCAGCAAATGCACGAGATGCAACAGCAAATGAGCGTCATGCAGATCTACGATGATGGCCAACTACAGGCCATGCACCCAGTAGCCGGTCCAGTGCCACAGGTGAGTAACACTCACCCCAGTGTTCCGTTCAACTGTTTTCATGATTTTCTCCCACGTTTAACGTAACAGTATGAGGACGAACTGTCGGAGTGCGGTGCAGCGCCCGTTGGTGCCATACCCGTCGCTTGGGCACTGCCCGCTGATGGTGCGCCGCCGACTATGCTGGTCCAGGCTCCGCCTCCACATCATATCATTCAGGCGCAGCAACCGCCACCAGTTTGCATCGAGCAGCAGCAGCAGCAGCAGCAACAGCAACAGCTGCCTTCCCATCCCCCTCAGCCGGAGACGCCCACCCCACAAGTTCCACAGGAAATATTAGGTAAGTGTAACAAATTGATTATTTCCACTGATAAGCTGCGTTTTATAATTGGGGCACGTTCCGATAGCTCCGGATAATTGATAATGTCAATTTTCTATAAATGTTGATCGATATGCGATAACAACGGTTGTTAGGTATTTCATTAATTTCGATTTATTCAGTCTGGTTTGAGTATTTCTTTTATATGTGCAAATTAAAATCGAAACATTTGCATAGACTGCTTAAACTATGGCAATTGAATAAAAACGACAGAAGAAATCAAGGTTTAATTAATTTTTTTAAATATTTATTCTCCAACTTTTAATTCAGCACGGGTTGTTTATAAACAAACTGCGAAAGCTGGATTCGACAAAAACAATTAATTTCTGCAAGTTATTGTTTATGTAGTAATTATTGTTTATGTCTCGGGTTTTAAAACTTTTATGACATGAAAAAAAAACCCGGTTAAAATAAATATTTACATGAGTACTATTTTTCGCTTTTCCACGATATTTATAAAAACCTTGCAAAAAAAATAGAAAATATTCCTGGAAACAATTCGAATGTTTAACTAAGATTGGACATCGAAAGCATCACAAGGCAGCTAAATTATCAAATTTGTAAAAATTGTAAAAGATTTGTATAATCAATTTAAATTATTTAAATTATAATTTGTTATTAATTTCTTGAGTCAGCCAAGTTAAAAGTTTTATTTACCTCGTTAGTTTTATTGTATTTGTTTTGTGTATTTTCATTTTTTCTCTTGAACAATTCAAATCGTGTCGATATTATCGCTTATATACTTCGTTGTGTTTATTATATGCAACTTTTCTGCTGACTCTTTCTTCTGCGTGCGCTCAGTTTACGGTTGATGTCGCTGGGGGTTTCAGCTGGGTTTTGTTGTCAGGTGTACGTATAACATCACATGATACGTGCTTAGGGGCTAGGGGAGAATGTCGACAGCACATTTAGCCATAGTTTGTCATTTTATTTTTTTATTTTCGCCTAATTGGTGCGGCTGGCCCTTTCAAGGGAAATTTGTTGCCGGTTGTTGCTAGGCGCTCGTTGGAGTACTGATCAAGTGGCTGAAGTGGCCCTAAAGAAAGTCCCTTTAACTGGTATTTGGTTTGTTGTTCAGTCCACGCTCATGTTTGTAGTTCGTTTAGTCATACGTTCTTTTTCTGTCACTAATCAGCTGGGCCAGTGGAAAACGTCGCTCTCTGGCTTGCCTATTGTTGTTTTATTGTTTTCTTTTCCATCATGCTTATCAATTCCACAGACATTATATACAGTGTTCATAATACGTCAACGTTTTGCTCCACTTACAGTTGCATTTTATTTTATAATCTTTGTTATACACTTCTCAACTTGGGGTTTATTTTTGCATACATTTTATTTAATATGCATATATCGAAAAATGTGATTTGTTTTATATAAGATATAGTATAAATATAAAAAAAAATATCAGCTAAATTATAATATCTAACATACCTTTAAAGGTGAAATTCTTCTGCAGCTTTGGTTGCGTTTTGACGATTAGTGTTGCCGCCTTCCTTCCGTCTTATCGAACACAGTCATTGACATTTTTGTTGGCCACTGACCACCGCATGTGGAAAAGTAACGCAAAGCAAAGCAATATGGATCACTTCACATAGACATGGCTTTCATATGTTATATGCATGCAGCCCAAAGTAAAATTGATAAATGACCGCCCAGTTATATATTTATATACATATATGTATGTACGTATTTGTGTGCCCTGTTAAAAGGCTGCAAAACGTCTTACCGGCCATTTGTGCTGTTATTTTCGCAGCACTTGTCTGGGCGACTTTGTCAATACTTTGATAGCAAGCGGAGTGTTTGCACAGATAGATTGATGTATGTCATATATATATATATATATATTCGTAACGGCTCGTAACACTTGCGGTTTAACGGGGCTCTTAACGTGCCCAATGCTCGTAATGTCCATTTAAACGTTATTTCATTTATTGATTAGGCTAATCTTTTTGGCTGAGTTGCGACAGGTTTTTAATCGCAAGGCGATTTGTTGAAAAGGTTTGCTCAAGTGGCGCACGACCAACGCACAAGTCCCATTTTGAGTTCTACATTTTTTTTTAAGTACAAGGTAATACGATAAGGCGCCAACGAAATTATTATTATCTGAACTTTGATCGATGATTTTTAGAGCTATAAACATAACCGCAAAATTTATTATGCATTCCTTGTTCTGCCGTATAAGCTTTCCCAGTTGTTCTCAGTTACTGTGTATAAATACTTACCAGTCGCAGTATGCCAGTTGAAAGTATAACACTTGCTTTTGCAAGTTTATATATATATATATATATATATATATATATATACATATATATATATATATTTATATATATACATATATATTTATATATATACATATATATTTATATATATACATTTTTATATATATATAAAAATATATATATATGGCAAAAATTGTTTATTTTCTTTATTTTTTGTTTTTCTAATATTTATTGTTCTGCTTTGCTTTGTGTGTTTTTATTTTTCTTTCTTTTGTTTGCGTAGCTCGGCGCTCATTTATTTGGTTTTTCTTTGATGCGTATAACAGTTTATTTAGTTGTTTTCATTTAGGAGTGGGTAAATGTTTAGTGTGTGTGTGTGTGTTATTTTTAAATGGTGTGTAAAACTGCATTTTATTGCTCTTTTGTGTGTGGTAATCACTCTATAAATTTGTGTAGTTTTTAATTAATTAACACATATTGTAATATGTATAATTTGTTTGTAGTTCGTGTATAACAAAACGCACAAGCCTTTATAATATTTTGTCTTGTCATGGACTTGCCTGAAATACATACATATATTTGCACATTTCTCATTTAATTACTGTACAAAATATGAACCATACAATATATCCCTTATTATTTTGTTTACCGCTAAGCTAAAATAATTGGTTTAAAATTGAAAACAATTTTAATTTTTTTTTCTTGAGTTTTTTTTTTTTTTGTTTGATTTGTGTAATAACTTTTTAATATAAAATGTATTAGTTTAGCATTGTTTTTGTAATAGTTGTTGCATCCCTCTATAATTTCTCACATGCTCTACAAGTTTATTAGCTTAGCTTTCTTTATACAATCGTTAAAATAACTAACTATTACCAAAAAAATTGTTTTCGCTCTTTCGCAATTAGTTTATTTTTTGTTTCCTCTACTTGCTATTTGGATTTGTTATTCCTACTACAATTAGGCCGTATGACACATTATAACACTTGCCGTATAACAACGAATGCACAACAACAGTTATTTTAGTTATATTATAGATCGATAGTTATACATATACAATAGCAAATTTAATAATAATAATTATAATAGTACATAATAGTATTTAAAAATCGTAAAATTTAACAAACAAATAAAAAAAAAATTTATAATCTAGTTGCTTTTGCAGTTTGCTCTTGCTATTGTTGTTGTTCTTGTATAACAGTTGTAACTATAATCAATCAGAGTTTATCAAAGTTTCTAGTTTCTGCTGCTGCTGCTGCTGCTGTTGTTGTTGTTGTGGTTCTTTTATGAGCGTATAATTTTGTTTGTATATATATATAAATACATATATATATGTTTGTATGTATATAGCTAATATTTATATATGGCAGCAGAGCTCTGCTACAATCTTATCGAAGCTAAGCCAAGTTTTCTTGAATTTCCATTGCTTTAAAGCAAATCTTTAATACGTGTATGTATATTTAATTAGTTGTATGTATATTGAATAGTTGCTTAGGCATAGTTTCGGCATCGGTATCGTTATATAGTATATATACTAGTATATAATATATATATACGCTTTTTTTGTTATTTTGTATATAGTTTTCTTTGTGTGCTCTCTTTACAATACTTTCGCTTTGCCTGGATCTGGGTCTGCCCCTTGCCCCTTGCCCCTTACCTCTGCCTCTGGCTGAACTGCTGACCTCTCTCTCGCTCTCTGTTCGCTATTCCCTGCCCTCCTACACTCTGCTCGACTTGGCTGTCCTTTGTATAAGTTACTAGAAAAATATCGCGCTCTAATCTAATTCATACATGCTCTTCGGTTTCTTACATCATTCCATTCTCATCGCTCTACTCACTTTATTTGTAATTTTAGTTTCTGTTTGTAGTTTCTCAATTGTTTAAATTCTTGTTGCTTAGAGCTTTGATTCCGTTGTCGTTGATTTCTGTTGCGTGGCAGGGAATGACTGCAGCGGCTCCTCCTGTGGACTGGGTAGAGTTTTGATGATCTTGGGCACTATGGTGATTGGTTGATCCTCATCCTCCTCCTCGGCATCCTCGCCCTGCTCCTCATCGATGGGCGTCAGCGTCTCCGCATGCACTGGCGTCTCATCCGATCCACTAAAGCGTTTCATGCACGGCGCCATAAAGCTGGTAATGGTCGACACGGCAAACAGTGCACCCGCCATATAGAAGGGCAGATCGTAGGTGTGGGTTAAATCATAGATAAAGCCCGCCAGCGGTGTTCCAAGCAGGGCAGCAAATCCTCTGAACAATATGAGCAGACCGAAGGCGTTTGTTAGCTTGTCCAGGCCCAGCAGGTCGACCAGTATAATTGACGTTAGCGAGATGTAGCCGGAAATGGCGATTCCGAAGGCGATTGACATAGCTATATAGGCGCTATAACTGTAGCACAGCGGAGTCAATGTGACTGCCACCGTGGAGATCAGCAGGCAAATGTTGTTCAGCAGCAGTGAATTGACTTGTGGCAGATCCGCCACCCAGCCGCAGACCACACGTCCAACAGTGTTGGTGATGCCAATAATGGATAGCAGCATGGCGGCATCGTTTTTGGCGATGCCGTGCTCCTTGGCGGCGTCCACTAGGTAAACGAAGGGTACATAAAGGCCAGCCATGCCGAATATGTTGGAAACGCCCATTAGCATAAAGACCGGATCCTTGAGCAGGCTCACATCCAACATGGTGTTCACAACTGATTTGACGGAATCGGGTATGCCCAGGCATGGGCACAGATCGTATTCCTCGCGATGCTTCTCCGCCTCGGCCAGCGGATCCAGGCGCATGCTCTGCATGCTCTTCTCGTACTTGGTTAGCGACAGCACCGAATTGCGATAGTTTGTCAGCGACTTTTGGGACTGATATTGCGGCAGATTCGTAACGGAGCCGGAGTAGAAGATGTCCTTGCGTGACATCGGGCGGACCATCCGTCCGCCGCTGCCGCTCGAGCTGCCCTGACGCTGGGACAGCGATAATTTGGACGTGTTGAAATCGCCGCCGGCGCCAGCCTCGATATCGCCGCGAGAGGAGGCGCGTATGGCCGCCAGCGAGGGCTGGTAACGTTCACTGCCGGATGTTTTGCGCACCCGGCTGAAGGACGGCACCGAACCGTTCTTGGGAAGACTTTGATGATCGCCGGCAAGAAAGGCCGGCTGTGAGGCATTGCGGGTCATCGGATCCTGCGACTGGTATGGACTGTGCTCCGTTTCCGAGTTGCGCTGCGAACGGCGACCCGAGCGTGTCGACAGCTGGCCATTGCTGTCGGCGGCACTTGCGTTATTTGGCGGCGATTGAGCATTCAATTCCACCACCTTGGACTCGGTGATGGTGGGCAGCGTTGAGACGGGATGCAGTCCACCGGACTGCTGGGCCAGCAGCTCCAGATTGAGGCTGGAATGGACACCAGGATCGGCATTCAGGGGCATTTTCAACTTACGCTCCATGGTGCCGTCAGGCAGCTGCACCATAAAATGCGAGCCCGCAAACGAGCCGCGCTCCAGCTGCATCTGCTTCTCCTCGTACATGCGTTGCATCAGTGGCTTCACCTTCTTCTTCTTGGGATAGGTGAGCGGACGCATCATGGCGCCAAAGATGGCACAGTTGAGAATCAGTCCGGCAAAGATGAGCAGCGCATTCTTCCAGCCGTACTCCTCCAGCAAGTAGGTTGCGAGCGGAGCAAAGGCAAAGGTGCCAAAGCCCGAGCCACACACGGCAATGCCCGTGGCCAGCGAACGCTTCGTCTCGAAATAGTAGCCAACGGCGACGACAGCGGGCAGATAGATCATTCCGAAGCCAAAGCCGCCCATGAAACCATATGTGGCCATAAGCATGCTGACGGAATTGCTGAACGTGCTGAGGACAAAGGCAATGCAGGCAATGATGCTGCCGGCGATGCAGACCGCTCGACAGCCATATTTATTGGCTAGGGCTGAGACGATGGGACCGGCGCTCAGATAGACGCCGGACAGGAGGCTGCCCACCCAGGCGACGGTGCCTTTGCCCTCGTGAAAATAGGCGACAAACTCCTCCAGGAATATGCCAAAGGTGTAGGCAATGCCATCGACGATCATGTTGCACATAAAGCTGGCGAAACAAATTACCCAGCCGTAGCCACCGTCCGGCGGTGGCGGCAATTCGCCGTAAACGCTAACCTCATCCTCGTCGTCCTCCTCACCATCGTCCTCCTCATCGTTGTCATCTTCGGGGTTATTTTCATTCTGCTCGGCGGTCAGACGAGCTGCCTCCTCGCAGGCCAACTCGCTGTCGGTGCGCTCGAATTTGCGCAGGCGCGCCGCCGAGTTGCCAACGCCAGCCGCCGATGCCGCATTGCTATTGGTGTCCACCATAATTACTGTTGTGCTGTTGTTGTGATTGCTGTTTTTTTTTTTTATGTTTCAATTGCTTTTATTTAGCCGTTAGTTTGCCTAAGCGCACACACTTTGCTTATGTCTTTGACTTTAAATATGAACCAAAAAAAAAAAAAAATGTTTTTTTTGTTTCTTAAGTTTGTTTCAATTTCGTTTTCACTTGCGCGCGCCCGCACGCTCGCCCCCGGCAGCAGTCGTCGAATTGTCTGTTATGCGTGGCCGAAGTGTCGCGCTCGGCGCCGTTACGAGTTATGCGAGCCTTAGAACGGCCGCTGTCGACGTCGCTGTAGCTGCGGCTGCTGCTGCTGCTGCTTTTGCTGCTTTTGCTGTTGCTGCTGCTACTGTCTTTTATCTTTGCGCGCGCTCAGCATATAACGCGCTCTCTGCTACTCCCACACTCTAATATGCTTATAGCGCGTTGCCGCTCTTAAGTTCTGACTCTCACAGAAACACCGATGGAGATTTAGTTGCCGTTATATGTGCGTGTGTTGTTATTGTTAAATTGTTACTGCTTAAAGTTCTTATGCATTATCGACAGGGGAGAGAGAGAGAGAGTGACTGTGACTATGTACATACATATTTGTATGTTATTAAATATTTGCGGTTTTTGCTATTTGTCACGTTGTGTTGTGCTTTGTTTTTTTTTTTTTTTTTGTTTTTAATTCAATAATTTGTATATTTTTGCAATTGATGCAGCTGACTGGTAAAAGCAAAAGTTTATTTTTGTTGTTATATTATTGTTTCAGCGTTGCAATTTTTGGCGTAAATTTGTTTTTGTTTTTGTCTTTGCACTTTTGCTTTTGCGTTTGCCTTGCTTTGCTTTACTTTTCTTTACTTTGAATTTCGACTGCTGCTTTTATGTATGGCACATTTTTTGCATTGCCGCCGCCGCCGCCGCGACTGCCACAGCTTTTTGGGGGTGCTGTACGTACTCGACGTTGATGTCGAAGTCGACGTCGCTGTCGGTATAGCTGCTGCTGCCGCCGCTGTTGTTGCTGTCGATAATGGCAATGCAATTGTATAATTTGTTGAGCATTGAAATTTAATTGTAAAATTTGTGTTTAATACAAATTCTAAGCGTCAGCAAAAAAGCAGTGAAAAACTTCGGTTGTCGACGGCCCCGCAACGTGTGATCGATAAAATGTGAATTGAACGTAACAAACAGGCACAGGCCGAGCAGCAACAACAATAATAACAACAACGACAACTACAACTACAGTAAATCCAACAAGAACAAGCGCACACGGAACTTGGCTTACGTGTTTCACACTTTACTACACGTACAAAAATTGACGTAGAACTGCATTTGCATACATCATAGCATGAACTGAAGTTTAAGTAGCTGTCTGATTTTCATATATATGTTTATATTGTTTTAAACTATATATATATATATATGTACATATATATTTATATTTGGGGTGTATACAAATTTTTTTTTCTTTGTGCGCCGCGAGAGATACCAACAAAAAGCACCACAACACACGGACTTTGTCGTCGTCGTCGTCACTGCTGCGCTGTTCGATATAAAATGAAAATTCGTCGTAACCAACAAACGACTGAAACCGACCGACGGGCCAGCTAGAACTGTTATACTACGATATACAAAAACAGCCAGCAACAAAGACACCAACTGTGAACGTAAACGCAAAAAGCAACAACTACATATAACCTCCCGTACAACAAACACAATTTCAATTACAAACAACAAAAATGCAAAAAAAAAAAAAATCCGAAAGAAAAAAAATTTTCGCCATGCGGTTGCTGACATTGCGATTGCCTCGCCAACGTCTAGTTTTCATGCAATGCATTTGAAGTTCAAGCGCGCAAGCTCTCTCTCTTTTAAGCAACGAAGCTGACGCTCTCTCGTATATTCGCATTGCGATGGGCCACCTGGTCGCGAAGCTCTCTCTTTGTGTTTGCAAACGCGCGCTCTCTCTCGCTCTTTTTCGTTGCTTTGCTTCGTTTGCAGGTATGCGGCGCAAGGGTTGCGACTGGCATAAAACAGCTGATTTGCACATTGCCAACGGCAGCGAAAACAGCAGCAACAACATTAAGAACAGCGACAGCAGGAATGTTAGCCATTGTTACGTTTCGCACAGATTTCACACAAACAACTCCGTCGCAGAGTCTCATCCATCCGCCTAGCAACCCCCTTGGCAAACTACCCTCATCTGTGACGCAGTTTCTTAAGGGTTGTCTTCGTTCATACACATGTCTATTAACTTTTGTTGTTCGTCTTGGTCAGCCCAAGATGAACCGGCATGCGTATAACAGATTTAAAAATGTATAACTGTATAACAGACGCAACAAAAGAGCGTAAACTGTTGCTCTTAGTTTTGATTTAGGTTAAAGGTTAACTTGTGACTTTCAAACTTTTACTTTTTTCCAGCGTGTATGTATGCGTCTGTGTGTGTGTGCTTCTGTGCGTGCTGAAAATTTTTTGTTGTGCCGCCTTTTAGGCGCCGCCAACAGTCCAAAAGCACGGCCTTCAAAAAAAAAGTCACATTGCCAGAACCCGAAATTTCTGCATTATCTTAACGGGTTTTTAGTATTAGACTTTTGCTATTGCTTTTTGTATATGTTTGTTTCTTTTGATAAGCGAAGCGTGCTAATTTCACAGTTTTTTACTGGCCAATAAATGGATTATTTTTGGTCTTGAGGTAATAAAAACGTGTGTTTTATAACAGTTTGCCTTTATTTCTGTTTTTTTTTTTAAGATAATTTCTGACGTTGAGTTCGAGCTCGAGTTCGAGTTCGAGTTTAAGAGAATTTTCGATTGAGGTTACTCTTAAGCGTGTGCCGTGCTCTTTACACAGGATGTATGTACATTTTACTAACTGTTTAATCTATGAGTGGGTGTTCAATGCCATTCATAAAAATTGTAACACGCACACTCACACACTTACATAAATGCTGACCCGCACATTCACACCAGACATGCATGTGTGACTTGTGGGTCAACGGCAGAGGGCAACAGCAGCAGCTGAAGCTCTTGACGTTTTGCTTTTGTGCTTTCATAATATGATTTACTATATTATTAGCGTATTAGCCGCCCATCTCTAGTTTCGTATTATGGCCAGGAAATTGCACAGTTAGCTGGGCCATATTAGTAACATGGTGTTATTCTCGAAAGCGAAATTTAATATCTACACAAGACTAAAATGTTATACCACAAGCCACATTCGTGTGTGTGTGTGTGTGTTTGTGTGTGTTTGTGTTTGTGTATTGTTCATTTGAAATGCATAAAGCTCTCGACTTGATATGCAAACCAGGCCGCCTGCTGCTGCTTTCGACACGTGGCAAAAGGGCTGCGTTGCCACGCCCACGCGACCGCAAAACGGTTTTCTCGTGCAGCAGGTGTTTGAATTAGCTGCACAATTTAATGTTCTTGCAACAAGCGGCACCGTTAGCAGCTGTGCGGATTGTAAATTTTCTGGGCCCCAAGCCAGAAATGCGGAAACCTCAACAACACAGCGGGGCTAAGAACTAGGGGATATTATTTCTGCTTAATAGAATATAATTACTTTAACAAAAATAAATAGTTTAATTATATGTTGTTTTCATACGCCTTCCTCTATGTCCTTGTAGTATATGAATAGATAAATTATCATTTGTAGCTATATATATTTTTCTTGGAACGCTGGCTTAGTTTATACCCTTAAATATCTTTTCATTGCCTCTTTGTGTGTGTATTTTCTTTATCTTGCCAACGAGTTGAATGCGCTTTTTTATAGATACTTTTTTTTTTTGTGTATCAACATAAATGCCATCGCCTCTGGGCCGGTTCAAGAATTCTTGACAACCTTCGGTTCGTAGCTGCACTTTCTTTGTTATTGTTATTGTTTTTATTTTTATTATTTTGATGGGGAAATGAAATTGAAATTGCGCATACGCCATGTACGCATCGGTTAGTCAATGCGCTTTTGTTTAAAGGTGTATTTTTTACGCTGTGAGTTTTCCTCAATTTTTTCCCATCAATATACTGTATAAATGTGCACTCATATTATATATATATATATATCTGTATATATCTCTTGCTCATGCCAATAGATATTTACAAAATGACGCAGTTTTGTCGCTGGCTACTTTTATCTTTTATTTTGTTTTCCTATTTAGTTTTTTTTTATAACGTATTCGTATTTTACTTGTTGCTTTTGGTATGCATCGCTCGTAGTAGAAGCTCATCGCTCAAATGTACTTGGTGATGTTGGTGGCCTCTGGTGCTATCTGCTAGATACATTTGTATCTCATAGATGGCATTGCCCAGTGAGTTGCTGCTGTTGCTGCCCACGCGTCAACTGTTATACACATTTATATGTTAATGCCAGCAGGATACACACTTAAAGGAATACATTTATATTACAAGCTTGTCCTTGCTACTGCTACTTTTGCCATTTTGCCTGTCGTCAAGCTGTCAAATTCCTTTCAGCTATCCTTCCTCAACAAGCACTCGCTCTCAAACCACCCATCGATACTTATCAGCGACAATTCTTGTGAAATCAACTGGCTTAATATAATCACCGCCCACTTTATAGCCACGAGCTCTACATCAACATCGTCGTCGTTGTCGTCGTAGCCGCAATTGGACTCGTAAATAATTTGTTGGCTAGTGCTTTCATTGATAAGAAAACGTTTTACAGTTCTTTGCCGCTTGTTTGTTTTCTTTCATGTGCTCTGTGTGTGTGTGTGTGTGTGTCTGTGTGTGTGTGCGCTGCTGCTGCTGCTGCTGACAGGTGGTGGTGCAGGTGGTGCAAAGGGAAGTTTGTGGTTTTTTGTTATAAACGAAGGTCGCGTGCCGCGTTTGTCGTCTTAGAGAATTATGCAATTTTCTTTGGCTTATTGTTTACGTGGCTGTCGCAGGCTCTTTGCCTATTATTTATTGTAAATTGACACAAATGAATTCAATTGAATTGCAACAGCACCAACTATATCACAGGGTGCTTGCAACAGGGTGTTCCGGCCATTTCATATGCAACTGTTGCCAGGCGAGTTAAATTTTACTGTTGCTGGTTTGTCATCGAACCCGACCGCCCATCCAAATAATGCGACGCATTGTTGGCCAGATTCGTTATCAATTTATATACAGCAAAGGCAACAGCAATTAAAACAACAACAAATGAGTAAAAACAAATGAGTACCACGTGTGGCAATATATATGTACATATGTACTTATAGCACGCTTTATTTGTTTATTGCACTATGCTTTCAAGTTTTTCCAGCTGCTGATAAACAACAAATTATTTTTGATTGAAAATGCATACTAGAATATAACACACATATTAATATACATAATTGTGTAATTTTATATTTATCGTACGTGGATATACCTTGATATATATGTATATATATTTAAATATTTATATACATATGTTTAAATATATTTATTTTTTACACACATTTCTTTATTTATTGCGCTGCTTTTGTTCTGTTCCGAGGTTTTGCACTTTGAGTTGTTTGTTTTTATTTTTCTTGTTCATGCTTTGTTGATATTTTTGGTGTTGTTGTTGTTGTTGTTGTTGTTGTTGTTGTTACTGTGATTCAAGTCATAAAACAACAGTTTAGCGTATATTGCTGTTATGATTAAACACAAGTATCAAATATGAGTAATTAAGCTGTTATTTCGTAATCAATTAACAAAATGGTTGCAAACCAAAATTAATCACAATATGGTTCAAGTTAACAAGGATATTAAGTGTTTGGATAATTATTGTCTGCTTTTATTAAGTACTTCTACTTAACATTCCCATTTAATTAAAGGATCTGTAAGTTGATACATGGTCTATTTTTCTATGGTTTCAAGTCTCCCAATTTAAAGTTTTTATTTCGTTCGTCTCGTGTTTCTGTTTTGAAATCCAATTGGGAATCATTAATAGGCAGACATACATATGTATATACGAATATTAAATTTCATTCGTTATATACACCCACAAGTAATCATTTTAATTGATGCTGTGTCTGTTTTGTTTATTTTCACTTTAACTTTTTAAATCTAAAAATTACTTCAGTTTTTTAATTTTAGCATTAAACTCAATTTCAATTTATTCTCAAATTTTGAAGATATTTTCTATTTACTTTATCACTTTATCAACAATTAAATGGCTTTAAAATTCATAAATTGTAAGCCAAACACAAATTAACTTGAATGTGGCAATCGTTTTTTATTGTTGCCGTTGATGCTAATAAAAATTGAATAAAATCGCGCGTTCAATAACAGCAACAAAAAAAAAAAAAAAAAAAAAAAGGGGGGGGGGGGGGGGGGGGGGGGGGGGGGGGAGGGGGAAATCGCAGTAGAACTAGACGGCGGCGGCAGCGCTTTTGGGGGCTGCTCTCCAGTTGGTGATGACCCCGTTTTGTCAGTTTGCTGTATAGGAAAATCAATTAAATATCAAATAGACCTCGACAACAACAACAGCGACGAGAACTGCCTACAAAAAAATCTCGATTGTTCATATAAAGCTCATTGTGTATTGGAGAGAAGCGCAAAATCATTTGCGTAATGGGATAACTGTCATACGATACGAAATGTATATATAGTATGTATGTTGTCGAACAGTATAGAACAGTTTCGCATAGTGAAATTGAAAGCGAAATTTTCGTTGTTGTTTCTGCTTTTGTCCAGTCAAGTGAAGGAGACATCAAACTGTTCTAATCCACTCATTCTTCTACTTGCACACTTCACGTGTTCTGTTCCATTCCATTTGCCAAAGTGAAGTACAGTCGCGTCTGTTTGTCGTTTTGTTTTGTTGATTTCCCTGTTTTGCATTTGTTGCATTGTTGTTGTCTGCTATTATTAGCTGAACATGTTTAATTTTTCTTTTTTTTTTTTTTTTTTTTTTTTTTTGTAATATACCTGTGCGTTCATGTCTGTAATTATCCAGCCAACCTTGTGACAATGCAGCTCTCCCATCGTCGCACCCAAATCTGACACCCCTGGCACAGTTTTTGTTATTGTAATTTGTAGATTTGTATTTCACATTTCCTTTTCGCGTGCAATTCGCATTTGAGTAAACACTCAGTTTGCCGTTGTGTTGAGTGTTGTTGTTGAGTTTGTTGCCTTACAAAAAAAAAAAAAAAAGCTGCGCTCCATAAATTTCCATTTCATTTTTGAGAGTTCTATTCCATTCCGTACGTACTCTATCCTATCATTTGTGTGTGTATTATTTATTGGTTGCCGCTCGTTAGACGTTAATTGAAATTAATTAACACATTCAGTTTGGAATTCTACTCTATATGTACATATATATATATATATATTGTTGGAAATCCGATTCCGAACGGGGTAGCTCTATTTCAGCTATTTCTACTGTTTGTCATATGACGTTACGAAAGGGGGTAAATAATATTTAGCACCGGCTTTTAATTGTACACTGAAAGCATTCGTTATGATATAGGCGCTAATAAAACTTTAAATAGCTCTGCCCAAAGAAATTGTTAATAGCACATTTAATACATATTTTCTAATCGTCTATGTGGACTCATGTGCACGCGGCCAAGTGCCAAAAGAGGAGGCCGGCCTGTTCCCCCCCTTAATGTGCTCTCAAGATCTTAACTCAACCTGATGCCTAAAACTGGAAGTTTTAACAGATTTGTTGTGTGTAGTTGAAAATTATGTCTAGTTTTTGGAGAATTGTCTATTGTCTATTGTTTTTGAGAATTAAAGTTTGCTTATTGTAAAGAAAATATATAAATTTCTTCTCCTGTGTCCAATAGTGTATTATACTGGCTTCCTGATCTTTCTTATGTGTACGTATTAAATGTATTTAAAAGTACAGAATTTATATATTTTATAAAATAGATATTGTGATAAAGTGATGGATAATAGGAGTACGGTTTAAACTTCTATAGACAAACAGATTAACGTTTTAGATAAACGTGACTTAAAGTGGCTAAAGTTCTGCTAAATTTTCCTTGAACAAGAGGAATAATTATTAAAAAAATAAAGTATTTGCAGAAGCATGGTTTTGTATTAAACAAATGATCTATATGCTTTATAGAGTCCAATATGAATTCTCCGCCTGTAACATACATTGAGAGAAAAACCATAATACCCTTTACTATGGAAACCATTTAAAGTATTTTGAAAGTTCAATAGAGCGAAGCTATTATCAGATATAACAGTTGTTATAATTTGCATTATCACATACACAATCATATTAAATAAGCACTTGAATTAATTTGTAGTTTTTACTGCCTGCTATATAGGATTGTGAAATTGCAAGCCCCTCCTCTTTTTGGATGCCCTCAATATTGTGGGATTTATGCAGTTTGCACAGCTGCTCGGAACTTTAGTTTCTCGCTGCCCCATTGCCCCACATTCTCTCACAGTCCCAGTCGAAGTCCCAATCGAAGTCGAAGTCGTCTCATGCACACCCCATGGCCCAATGGCCATGAGTGAGTGAATAGCCTCGTGAATCGCCGCCTTTGCCGGGCCCTGGGCCTTATCAAGTGTTAATATTTACAGCGCGTAATTGTAAGTACTTGGGGCAAGACCTGCTGCAGCAGCTCACACATTCTGTATCAGCTGGGATTATTAATTAGGCATTTATTAATGGCAAATATGCAGCAGCAGCAGCAGCAGCAAGCAGCAGCATCGTTGACTTCACATCACGTGTGAATTTGTTTTCTTTATTTTCTATTGATAACGTTGCTAACGTTATCGGCAAAGCATGTTTTTGGGCGGGTTTATCAAAGTACGGCACGAAGTTCAACTACCTAACTGAACTGAAGCTCTCTGTGTGGGCAACGATTGTGATTTACTAATAATAATAATGTATGTCCAAATGAAATATCTATATATATATATATATTTCTGTATTTATCACTCTTCAAATTGACATGGATTAAGTACTGTTATATTCTATTTGCTGCAAAGGCCAACAAATTGATTGGACAGCTACAGTCGAGGCGATTTGTGGCATGCGCCTTATCGCTCGGCAATATATATCAACAGTTGTCGAGCCGACTTGTGAACTACTATTGTTTAGCGACAGTTATCTCTAATGTTGTTGTTGTTGTTGTTCGACGTGTCCGATTAAAGTGCAGCAAAATCAGCTTTGGGGTTTCGTTTCATTTGCTCTGTTATTGGACAAGCTGCTGTCTATTGTCTCCGCTGATTAGCGTCGTGTGAACTAAATCTTTATTGACACTTTGATATTGTGTGGCTATTTTTCAAACTGTACGTAAATGTGTATATATATATATATATATATAAATATGTCTATTGACTAATTGGGCCACACGCCTGTCACATTTGCAATTGCCAAATACCAAAACAAATCAATTAAAAATTGGGAAGAACAATTTTCGATAAAATTCCAGCAGTAGCATCTGTCCGATCCATATAAACAAATATCTCATTTAACATCAATTGGTATCAATTATGTTGATACTGTAAATTATTATGTATGCGCTGTACAGCAGCAATTGGGCATATATTTAATGTGTGTGTGTGTGTGTGTGTGTGTGTGTGTGGTTGATTATGTGGTGCGAGAGACCACATAGACACCGCAGCAACTGATAAAGTTGCCGATAAAACTGTGGAAGTCGGGTTTCTTTTTGGCTGCTGTGCTGCATTATTTGTTATTTGTTGTATACAAGATTGTTAATAACAGGAAATTCTCTTTTGCAGTTGATAAAACGTTGCTCACCAACATCAACAACAATAACAACAACAACAACAACAACAACAACAACACAAACATCAACGAAGTGACTTTGGATGAGACTTTGATTGCCAACAACGAGAAGCAGCAGCAACTTGAGCTGGAATATCAGCAGCAGCAGCAGCACCAGCAGCAGCAACAACAGCAGCAGCAACATCAACAACAACAGCAACACCAGCATCAGAAACAGCAGCAACAGCTGCAACAAATTGATAAACAGCAACAGGCAACCAATTTGGTTGTCTCCATTGCTACCGTACCGCCCCAACAGCAGCAACATCAGCAGCAACAAACTTCGCCAATTGTGCCTCAGCAGCAACAGCAGCAACAACAGCACCACCAACAACAGCATCAACAACAGCAACAACAACAGCAACAAACACAGCCAACACACACGCCCAGTTTTATTGAGCCGCATGCACAGCAACAACATGCTCATCAGCAGCAACAACAACAACAGCAACATCAGCAGCAGCAGCAGCAACAACAACAACAACAACCGCCACAGCAGCAACAACCACAACAACAACGCAAGCCACCTCAGCAGCAATACAACAACTCACAACAGCAAGTGCGTCGCAAATACTCGTCGGAGCACAATCACCAACAACAACAACAACAGCAGCCGCAGCAGCAGCAGCAGCAACAACAACCACAACACCACCACCACCACCATCACCATCATCAGGGCAGCAGCGACACTGCCATACAAACCACCAAGACCATGTCGTGGACTAACTCCGCACAGCACAAGAAATCCACGCAGTCGGTGGCGGTCACTGCCTCGCCAAATACAGTAAACAATGGTGCGACTGCAAATACTGCAAACACTGCTGCAAGCACCGCCACAGCTGCACCACCGACTATTGCTGGCGGCAGCGGCAGCGGCGGCGGCGGCTTTAATAAACAGACCAGCGGTGTTAGTGGCGGGGCTTACAGTCATCCCACTAAGACTTACACCAACCAGCAGCACTACCATCAACAGCAACAAAACTACCAAACTGGCTATAACAACAATAATAACAACAATAGCAGCAGCAGCAGCAGCAGCAACAGCAACAACAGCAGCACCAACAGCAATAATAATCAGCCACAAATGCGGACATATGGCACCATGAAAGTGCCCTCGTCGCCTGTGGCAAGCACAGCGCCACCGCTGGAGCGCAAAATCAGTGGCCAGCAACAACAGCAACAGCAGCAGCAGGGCAGCAGCAATTTAATAGCAACAACAACAGCAACTACCTCAACGGCCAGCATAACAGCAACGCCGCAACAATTTCAACAGCAGACGTCCACTGAAAGTCAGTCCAGCAGCACAAATAATGCGTCAGTGTTGCCTCAACAACAACAACAGCAGCAGCAACATGGTCACGGCCAATATGCACCAAATGTCAAATCCTATGGCAGCTATGGAGCCAAAACCAAGTACAATACACACAACTTGAGCACAACGGATACGTCCTTCAGCGCCGCTGCTGCCTCGGTGCCGGTGTCCGTGCAGCCAGCGCTCAACTTGGCGCCACCAGCGCCGCCTGCCTCGCAGAATGCCAGCAGCGCCGACAGCGGACAACCCTCGTGGGCCAGTCTGTTTTCCAGCAAGAAGCCCGTGGCGAAGGTGGCGCCCTACGACGGCAACAAGCAACAACAGCAACAGCAGCAGCAGCAGCAGCAACAACAACAACAGCAGCAGCTACAACAACAGCAATTACTGCAACAGCAACAGCAGCAGCCACAACAACAGCTGCAGCAGCCACAAACACAACCACAACAGCAGCTGCAATTGTCGCCACCACAGCAATTGCCTGCACAGCAGCAGCAACAACAACAGCAACAACAGCAGCAGCAGCAGCAGCAGCAGCAGCAGCAGCCACAGCAACAACATCAACATCAGCAGCAATCACCGCTGCAATTGGCATTTGCGCCGCCAGCACAAAGTCAGCCCAGCGTGCATCAGCAATTGCAATCGCCAACGCCAGTGCCAGCGCCAACTGTGCCGCTTATCACGCCCGGCGCTCTGTCCTATTCGGCGGCCTCGGCACAGGCTGTGCCCGCCGTTGTGGCACCCGCTTCGGCTGCCATTAAGCCACTGAAACCGGAGCCGCCGCGTGCCGCTCAACTGGATGAGTGGACCAACAAATATGCCGAGTTTCTGACACGTCACAAGACCAACCTAACGCCGATTAGTCTGCGGCCGCGCGGTTTGACCAATCGCTCCAACTATTGTTACATCAATTCAATACTTCAGGCGCTGCTCGGCTGCTCGCCGTTCTACAATCTGCTGCGCTCCATACCCAAACAGGCGGCGGTGCTCAGCGAGGTCAAGACACCCACCGTGAATGCCATGTAAGTGTGCCCCGACCCGTGACCCAGTTGTTGCGCCAGCCACCACAGGCAAGTCAACAGACGCCTCGGCGCCAAATCTAGCTGGCGTCTGTGTTACGCCCGTGGCATAAAAATTGGCATTGGCCAACCAGACGAGCGTTGTCTGCCTCCGTTCTGGAGGCGAACATTGCTGTACGTCTTGGCCAATGCATGTGCATGGTGCATACGCATGAGTGTCCCAACGTTGACTTCATGTGATTGCACCAGCCTGCACGCACATTCACATAACTATTTTTATCTTTGTCTACCTGTTCTAAATAAGCTTTTTCTGTCATCTTTCGTAGGATGTCATTTATGAGCAACTTTTCATCACTGCCTGGCGGCACTCGCCTGCGTTTGAACACCAACAAAGCTGCCCAGATCAAGGGCAAGGATGAGTTCGCTGGCGTCGATCTGCAGTGCGATCTTGCCTTCGAGCCCACTGAAATATACAAGCTGTGGAATGATAGTCGCGAGGAGCACGTAGAGGGCAGGCAAGAGGATGCCGAAGAGTTCTTGGGCTATGTGCTGAACAAGCTTAACGACGAGATGCTCGAGGTAAGTGCAGATTGTAAGTTACTCTATAAAAAATTTCGTTAATTATTTTACTTGACTTGAATAGGTTATCAAGCTGATTGCCAAACCAGTTGTCCAGCAAAATGGCGAGGAGCAGGAACAGGAACCTGAGGATGGCGTTTGGCAGGTAACAGGCTGGCAATATAATATTCACATTTACTTGTTGCTCATTCTATCAAATTTTCTTTTCCAGATGATTTGCAACAATCGCAACAAGGGCAGCGTCACGCGTCAAACGGACTTTGGTCGCACACCGCTCAGCGACATCTTTCGCGGGGAACTGCGTTCGCGTCTGCAGCGCGAAGGCGAACACTCCACTGATGTTATACAGCCATTCTTTACGCTACAACTGAACATTGAGGTGGGTTAGCTAAGCACTTTTTAATAAAGAGAATCTGGTTAAAATATTTATTTGTGTTACTTGCAGAAAGCCGCTTCGGTGAAGGAAGCCCTGGAGATACTAGTTGGCCGTGATCAGCTCGAGGGCGTTACGGGCAGCAAGACCAAGCAGGAGGTTGTGGCCTGGCAGCAAATGACGCTGGAGAAGTTGCCCGTCGTGCTGATATTGCATTTAAAATACTTTGACTATAGGTCCGATGGCTGCACCAAGATCCTGAAAAAGGTCGAGTTCCCTGTAGAGCTCAAAATCGATGCCAGTAAGTAGCAAATACTATAGGTTAATGTACTAGAATCATCTGTGTTTCGTTTTGCAGAGATACTTGGCTCCAAGAAGACCTCGCAGAAGCAGCGCGCCTATCGCCTGTTCGCTGTGGTCTATCACGATGGCAAGGAGGCGTCCAAGGGCCATTATATAACGGATGTGTTTCATACCGGCTACAACAACTGGCTGCGCTACGATGACAGCTCAGTGAAACCGATCGGCGAGAAACAAGTGCTGCAGCCGCACACGCCGCGTGTGCCTTATCTACTCTACTATCGCCGCTCCGACACCCTGCCAAATGTGCAGACGAGCAACGGCAGCGGTGCTGGCGGCAACACAGTAGGCGCCACCAATGCCCATGCCCATGCCCATGCCCCGGCCAGTGTCGCCTCCACCACAGCAGCCGCAAACTCTGCGAATAATAAATGAAACTAAGTTGTCAAAATAATGGCAAACCAAGCCTAAAGGCGTGCCAGAGTTTGGTTTTCTATGCATATACAGTTACAGTTAAACAGTTATATTATATTTAAATGCCTAATGTTTAAGCCCAAAGTCCAAAGCGCATGTAAGTGTGAATGGTAGTTGTATTTGTGTGGTGAATGTGTGTGTGTGTCGTCTTAGATTAATTAATAAACAAAACTCTTAGCTGTAAGCTTAAGCCGTAGCCCTAAGTTGAGAACAGTTTAGTTGTGCAGCAAAGCAAACAAAAACAAACAAACCAACAATTCGTTGAATCGAAATCTTTGTACAAAACTAGCGCATGAGTTAACTAAACAGCGAGCAAATTATCATTTACATATACATATTCATTTATATATATTTATATATACATATATATATATATATATACTAAATAGTTAGTTAGTTGCTAATAGTTGAACCAGCCAATATCAGTAGATCCCGTTTTCTCTTCCTTCAAAATCAAACTTCTCTAAATGGCACAAACGAGCAGCCGCGTGCATTATATATAGTTGTAGACCTCTTTGATATGACAAACATTTAGAGCTCTATATGTAAATACATAGCTATACATATATATCACATATAGATATATATTTATATATATATATTTATAAATATATATATATTTATAAATATTTATATATATATATACAAATATACATATACATATTCAATTATCTGTAGAATACAATTTACTTTGTAACTGTTTATGGCATGAAGCATGCATTTAGGCGCCACAGCAAACAATCAGTCGTGCATCGAGTTAAAATCACAAATTACATTGAAATGCTTTGAAAATGCTTTAACAAAAATACAACAAAAGTAATCTTTTGTATACAATACAAGACAAACACATAAATACATAGCATTATTTTGTGTATAAGTCGCAATAAGTTAAAACGGCAAAAAAAAAAGCAAGAAAATCGAAAAAAAAAGAATTTAGCACGTTCATTTCATAATTTATATAGTTTGTCTTTAGTTGGATGCCAAATTCATTTTAAATCCATATATATATATATATATATATACATATTAGTTTTATGGAAATTGTTTGCACCCATTATGATATTTTTTGTGTCTTGCGACAAATCGTGAAATTGGCTTACACGTAGTTATATAAATATTTTTTTTTTTATTAACAAAAATTAAATAACGTCAAGTTTCATGTATCGTTACAAGTACAGCTAATCAATATTTATAATTGAATATGTAGTTGCTTTAACTTAACGGGCGTCTTCATCAATTATATTAAAAACAAGTATATTTTTTTCTACTTCTATTTATATATATTTATATATATATATATATTTATGTATATATATATATATATATATATATATATATATATTTATATAACCTATATATAAATCTATACTAAACATAACGTGCCAATGTTAAAATGCGAAAAAAATACGGAAAAAAAAAACAAAAAAAGAAAAGTAAAAGTAAAACTCATGAAAAGAAGTTAGTGTCCAAAACAATAACAACTTTTTGATACTTTTGTGTAGTCAGTGACTACAAAAGAATATTGTTACAAGAATTAGTTACGAAATTTTGTTAAATTAAGTTTTATATTTGATAATCGATGTATGCATATATAAATGGAAAAAAATCTATAAAAAGCTAAAGTAAATGTGCTGATTTACACATCTTCAGACTATACTATACATATATATATAATTGAATATACCAATAACAGTTTCTCTTGCATTAAACTTTTAAAAAAGATTTAAAAACCTGCGAGTTTTTAAATGATTTTCATTTTACGTTTTACCAAACCTGTTAAAAATATTATTTTATGGAATAACTAACATTAAAATCAAACTTCTTTAAACTGAAAAAGAGAATGCCAGCGCATTGCGATTGTAAAAACAGCATGAAAACTTGAAAGGTTCAAGTATAGATTATAATTCATTATACATTATAGTACATATATGAAATATGATGTATGTACATTAAATAACATATATATTTTGATGTTATACATATATATGAATTAATTGTAAGCCAAATTATAGCAAAACAATTTTTTTCTATAGAAATTTTACAGCGTCTGCGCTCTGCTAGTTACAAATAGGTTCCTAAAGAAAACGAGGAAAACACAAAAATCTTAATAGAGAAAAAACAACATCTATGAAAAGCAAAACAAAACTAAGAGCGGAAAACAAAAGCAAAAACAATAATGTTAGGACTCGTAGTTTAAAGCCAAGCTAACAACATATGAAACGTAAAAAAAAATATACACATACATAATATACACATACATACAAATATAAATGAAATTTATACTAAATACAAAAAATGGAAGAAAAGGAAATCGAAAAAAAAACTTAAGATCAAGTAGAAAGTTATCACTTTTTTATAAATACTTACATACATACATATATATTTTTTCAAGCGAAATTAACATGTTCAACATACATCGCATATAAAATAGCAACCGAAACTAAAGACGTAATAGATATACATTATTTTTGTCAAAAAGTTGTTTTTTATATATATTTATGGAATACTCCTGATACCCAATTGTAAATTCATAATAATATTTTCATATTTTTTTTTTATAATTTTATTTTTTTCAAATTAGTTCATAACCATTTCATTTTTTTTTTTTTAAAGTGTGTATTCTGCGAAATTTGTTGCCTTCTCTTTTATTAATGCTTTTGGCGCTACGGCGAATTTGTTTGCCCTCATATATGTTTTAGCTATTAAGTAGTTTCTAAGGCTGTGTAACTAACTAAATACAAATTAACCATTGTTTAAGCCGAATCATCATAAATTCATTGTGTTGACATTGCTTGACAATTTTTGTTTACCTTTGATTTCCAGTTATTGAGCTAAATGTTGTGACCCTAGAAGGAATGAAAGTTAAATAAACGAGAATTGGCAAGTGCACTTACTAAGCGTATAATCGAAAATACGATAAACAAATAAGATATACATACAAAAATATAAACAACGTTAAGTAAATATTAAACTAAACTAAAAAACAAACAAACAAACAACTTACAAACCTAAAGTTAAAATTAAACGTTTTGTAATAATTTTCTTATACAAAGAAGAACGAAGAAATAAGAACGGAAAAAAAGAAAAAGCAATTTTGAATAAAACAAACTCAGAACACAAATACAAATAGAAACGAAACGAATAATAAGACATTCAAAGACGTTTATGAGAACGAAATTGATAACATACATTTAAAAATATTAAAAACAAAAACAAAACAAATTGTAAGAAATTAGTCCACATTTAGTCTAAACAAAATCGAACGAATTGAAAAAGTTGTACTAACTAAAAATAAACATACCTATATAAATTGTAATATGATACATCAACAGAAACTAAAATGCAAATTAACTAGCAATAAAATAAATAATACCATTACCAAAATAATTTGTTTAAATATATAGTATATATTTATACTATTTATGCGCGGGAGGAAAGTGAAAGGGGACAACTAACTGAGAGAGTCGTTTTGTCAGGTGTAGGTCAAAATCAACACGACAACGAAGACGCTCAAAACCGGTTATCCCAAAAAGGCCAAAACATATTGTAAGACTTTTAGCTGACTAGACGAAAATCGAATGCTCTTTTTAAAAAAAAGAAAAAGTAAAGAAATTATGCACAATACAAAAGTAAAATTATTAAACGAATACATTTTTGATAATCAACTCTCTATTGTTTGAATGTTATACTCACTTAAGTTAAACTGGATATTATTTAAGTCTTTGATTTTGACATTTTAAAGAGTGGAGTATAACCAAGTATTTGTTAAAGTCACTTCGACAACGTCTTCAGCGAGCTGTGATTCATTTGTTATGCGAATCACAAAAACTCGTTTTTAGCCCAGGGCTGTGTAATACTCATGTATATACATATATATATATATATATTTATTAGAGACCGTCTCCCAGCTGGAAACCAACTGAGCTGTGACACACAGTCGCTTGCGAGGCGAATGCGGCGACACTTGGCAAAATGCAGTCACAATTGAAGATATCGTAAGAAATGCAATGTTTCGGAATGTGCTCTGTCTGGTGCTGGGCCTGATTGTGGGCATGCAGCTGACCGAACTGTGGGACTACATGACACTAACCAGCGACGAGTACGAGAGCACAGCCATTGCCGTGGACTCAGCCGCGCCCACGACGCTGGCCAAAGCCTCCCTGGCCGATTATCTGCAACGCGAGACGCGCGTTCTGTGCCTGGTGCTGACCATGCCAGCTCAGCATCAGACCAAGGCGGCCAAGGTAAAGTCCACGTGGGGCGCCCGCTGCAACAAACTGATCTTTATGAGCAGCCAAGACGACGTCGAGCTGGGCGCGGTGAATCTCAATGTGAGCGAGAGTCGTGACAATCTGTACGCCAAGGTGCGAGCGGGTCTGGCTTATGCCTATGAGCATTACCTGGAGGATTACGACTGGTTTCTCAAGGCGGACGACGACACGTAAGTTCCAATTAACGAAAAGCAAATTCATTTAATTCACTCGTCTCTGGTTTGCAGCTATGTGATTATGGAGAACCTGAGACACTTTCTCTATCCCTTCGATCCGGAGGCAGCTGTCTTCTTTGGCCATCGCTTTCGCACCAGCTATCCACACGGCTATATGTCGGGCGGCGCCGGCTATGTGCTCAGCCGTGATGCACTGCGTCGCCTGAATCTCTTTGCGCTGAACAATACAAAATTCTGTCCACTCAATACAAAGCCGGAGGACAGACAAATTGGGCACTGTTTGCTCAATGTGGGCGTGGTCGCCGGCGACTCTAGAGATGAACGGGGTCGTGAACGCTTCCTGCCGCTGCACCCGAGGCATCTGATGCCCCAAATCCAAACGGGCATTTGGCTGCATAAATACTTTTTCTTTAAGCCCAACGTGAGTAACTGTCCCAATTTAAATTGTTCATACTTCAAACTGATTAATTTAATTGTTTTAGCTCAGCGATTGCTGCTCCGATTCGGCGATTAGTTTTCATTATACCAAAATGCATGATTATGATATGTATGAGTATTTTCTATATAATATGCGAATCCTGCCGCAAACTCCCAACACGCTGCCAAAGCGATTGGACTACAAGGAGATGGAGGAGAAACTGCAATTCTGGGATCAACAAATATCTGACAATAGTGTCGCAATCGATGATTGAATCGTAGAAACAATTGAAAAGACTAATTGATTATTAAGAAAGTATACTATAACTATAAATAATTCTATAGGTTTTAATATTTTTTTTTTTCTTTTATTAATTACATTTCATATCAATCAAACTAATCGAACAAAGTAGATAAATAAATATTTATCTATCGCTAAGTAGATGTAAGTTATATGAAAGAATAACCTTTTGTGTATGTGGAGACGTTGATAAATGATATAGGCGCATCAGTGAACTTAATGTAATTGCCCGACTTTGTAAATAAAACAAGAGACTCATAGCAACAACTAAGATTTATTTGACAATGAAGCAAACAATTGCATGTTGCCATCGAAAAAGGACGAAAGGAGTGGGAAGGGCGCCCGAAAGTTTAGCTGTCCATTGGCACAGCTTTGGCCATTTGTCAATGGAGTCGGGTGGTTTGTTGTTCAATTGAAGAAGACCCCTGCTTTAAAGCACAATTTATCACAAGGACGACGGCCGCGTGCCGCGTCCGCCTCTAAGGATTATAGAGTATAGCAACAAATGCGAACGAATTGGAATCGAGAACCGGAAAATCGAGTGAAACGTGCCAAACACGTGAAAAATACCTGGGGATCCGGGCTGCTTTTATTGTTGCTGTTGTTGCTGTTGCATCCGCGTCGCCTATTGTTGTTATTTATGAGCATCGAAATGAGCTGAAACTGCAGCACAAATGCCGAAATGCCGAAATGTTGAATTGCCGACTTGCCTCAAATTGGGGTGGGGCAGGGTGGCACGCGAGTCGCGCCGCGCCGCGCCTCGCCTTTGCTTTTGCCCATGGATAAGGATAAACTCGTTTGCCAGAGAACGGCAGCTGCCACACTAAAAACCCAGTCGACGCAATCGAGCCGTAAATGTTATGTAAAATGTGTAACACATTTATGAGCCTGCTGTGCCGCTATCTAACTAGGGGGTTGCCTTTGTGGAACGTGTCCTGGAACGTGCCCGCAACGTTGCCCTTTGTGTCTGTCTGTGCGCTTGCGCAGCGTCGGCCGCGCCTATTGTTAGCTTAATTTCCATATTTGCATAAATAAATACATCGCATAGAACTTTGTTGATTGGAACAGTTGGTGCCGCCAGCCGAGCTTTATCTACTCGTTGCGGCGCCTCTGGCAAATACCGCCGAAGCGTGTAGGATTGAACACGTGTGCTGGCCAACAGGCCGTGAACATGCAAATGACTTTGGTCCTGTTACCTGGGCCTAGACCCAAAAACACACCAACAGCATGACAGATTTCGGTGCGGGATTGTTATCAGCCACAACAATTCAAATGCTCCCTCGACAGCTGCTAAGCTTCAGAAAGCTATGTCCTGAGACATGAAACAACTGTTGGTTGACACGATTTCTATCCCAAAAAAAAAAAAAAAAAAACAATCTTTAACTGCCAGACGTCTTACTACCCTGCCAAGAAAAAGGAAGATTCTTAAGGTGCCCATCAATAAAACTTCTTGTTAGATCCCTTTAACAAAATATTAAAAAAAAAAAAATTGAATATAAAAATAATAAAATAAATATTAAATATAAGTAATATTAATAATATGATGTAATGTTAAAAATTATTAACCAATACTTATTTTTGTTTTTCCTAAATAATTATTATATAATAAATAATATATATGTATAATAAATACTAAAAATTAAATAAAAAATTAATTAAATATAAAACATATATGATTTTTTAAAGCTCCATTTGAGCAGAAGAATTTAGCTTAAATAGATTATGAAAAATTATTTACAAATCACAATATATGCTGATAAGATATTGTATTAAAATAAGACTTCTTTCTATCCAGATCCTTAGATTAGATCCTTAAACTTTATACTTTAAGCCACAAAACGAAAAACTTTTTTAATTTACTAGCTAACTAATTCCGAAAATGCTTAAGGCTAACCCAACAATTTCAGTTAACCAGTTTGACAGCCTTCAATTTGTTTAAATGTCCTTTCTAACAACATAATCTCTTTGTCAAGTTACATTTTTTTTTTTTTTATTATAAATACGCTCAACCCTAAAAGTGCCTTAAGGCTAACTCGGCAACTCACTTTAATATGTTAAACGAGCAACGTCGCAATGTGGTCCTTCTTCAAGGAGCTGCTCGGCACGCCCTCCACTTTGGCTTTAACTATTTTCCATTATTGCCATTGATAAGCCCTTAAGTTGATGTCATTGTGCACAAATTGTCAGAATCATGCGCTGCTTAGAACCCAAGTCACAAAACTGAAAGGGAGCCCCTACTCGGCGCTACCCGCAACGCCCATGTAATTAGTGGCATTCCAGAGCTAACACACACACACACACACACACACACACACACACACACACACAGGGAGAGAGTCCCTGCTCGGGCGACAGGCTGTCTGGCGTGGTGTGTTTACACATTTCGAAGACATTTTATAATCAATTTAATGGCTTCCCCAATGTCGAAAAAAAAAAAAAAAAAAAAAAAAAAAAAAAAAAAAAAAAAAAAAAAAAAAAAAAAAAAAAAAAAAAAAAAAAAAAAAAAAAAAAAAAAAAAAAAACAACAAGAAGAAAAAAGTCAACGCCAGAGACTTTTGACTGTGGGCATTTCAATTTGTAGCTGCCTCAAAGTGAAACCTACAATTGGCACTTTCCAGCCAAGGAATTGCCCCTTTTTTTTTTTGCCTTTGCTGCGGCGGCGCCGCAACTCAATTAAGTGACGAAAGTTGAATGAAAACCCAAAAGGGCAAACCGAGCAGGCTCACAAAGGCGGGCACCTCGCACAGTTCCGATAAGAAAGGCAGAGCCTGAAACTGAGCACCGAATAGTGAACAACTGAACAACTGAACAACTGAATAACTGAACAACTGAAACTGAGAAGGGTCGTCAGCGAAGCACATAAATGCCTCCGTAAAAAAAAAAGGGGCTGCGGTGACTCAACAATGTCTTGAACGTGTTGCTTCGCTTCCTTTGGCAAAGGAATGTTTCTTATAAGGATTGCCAATGGCACTGCCTTGCAACTAGCAACCCCTAAAAAAAAAAAAAAAAAAAAAAGATATAAAAGAAAACAAACCAGCGCCGAGGGGTTTCTTTCAGCTCTGACGCGTGCCAAGACAGCAACTGTAACTGAGAAGGAGTCGAAGTCGGAGACGGAGACGAGGACGAAGACAAAGGAGGTATACCTGTAGCTGTTAGTAGGACCTGAGCGGTGTTTTCTGAGTCGTCTGTCTGGCCGTCAACGTCGTCGTCGTCGTCGTCGTCGTCGCCTCGCAGTTCCGCCGTATAAATTTCTATACAAGCTAGTGAGTCATTGGCGTGTCCTAAAGCGGAAGTGGCTGCCAAAGCGGGTTCTGCATTTGCTTTTTGTTTTACATAAAATATTGAAAAATTACGAAAAAACTTAAAACTGGCAATTACAGGACACGTGCACATACATATATGCAAAAAGGACTCGCACGGGCAAAGGAAGTGGCAGCGAAGCGTTAAATTGAAGCATGCCAAATCAATTAAAAATTTGTAGTTGCTTGTTTGGCTTTGCTTCGACTGGGCGACTGTTCGCATGGCAACATGCAAGTATTTATTTTCATTTCACATTTTTCATAATTCTTTTAAAAAAAAAAAAAATATATATATATAAAACTCTTGTTGCCTAGGTTTTCCATTAGATGTTGCGTTGCCCGCATTGACAACATTTTCAGCCAGCTGCCGCAATTCGCTTATCGCATCGGAAACACAACAACAACAACAACAAAAAAAAAAAAAAAATCAAAATACCTTTACACATGATTTATCCAAGCACTGCATGCGTGCATATGTGTGTGTATAAATGTGTGTGTGTGTGTGTTTGTGTGTTTGTGTGTTGCAGCTGCCGTTGCTTTTAGCTGCCCCCTTTGGCATTTTTTGGTCTGCGATCGCCCTTGGCCGAAAAATGCTTATGCTATTGCCCGAAAGTCCAAAAATCAACCCTCGTCGGCCCAAAACAACATTTGGGGTGGCTTCACATTAATATATTTGTGTGTGTGTGTGTGTGTTTGAATTTAGTACATCTCTCACATATTTAGTTGTTGTTGCTTTATGCACATAAAACGCATGAAATACGAAATTTTCTAGTCGCAAAATCAGCTACTGTTACAATCGTAGCTCCTATGGAAGCACACCCCGTTGGCCAGCTCCCTAATTAGGTCTGTGATGCTGTCCAGGACGCGGCGTTCGTCCTGCTCATATGCTAGATTTTTAATAGGCGAGCGCAATGAACTCTTTAACCGGCGAGTCCTTTCGACTGGAACTAATTGAAATTGGTAGAGCTCGGCGAGCGTATAAATTAAAACGAATTCGTACAACTTTAATATTGGGTTTCTAATATTTGAGCTAAACCTGATCTGCAGTGGCTGAAAATAAGTGTAATTAATTGTATAAATTATACGCAACGGACAATGTGTGACAATTACAATCTCATTAGGCATAAATATATACTATGTAAATAAAGCTAGCAGATTTAGTACGAACTCTTATCATTTAAGCCAACTTCCTCGACGACAAACCCATCAAAAAACTTACAAAAAAAAAATAAAAAAAAATTTTAATAATTATTAATTAACACATAAAAATTGAATGACAAGTTCTTCTTAAGTCTTAGCCATTCCTACAGAGATATTCAACTTTTTAAAGTCTAAATTTTGTTTTGAGTTGAAAAGAAAAATATACAAATAAAAAACAAACTCAAAAAATCTAATCAGATTAAATATTCCAATTAGCTACTTAGCATAAACCTAACAAACTATTTTGGGAAACTTAAACTAAAATATTTTAATAATAAAAATAAAAATTTAAAATTGTCGATACTATAATTAATGTTTAAAAATCAAAAAAAAAAAATTAATAAAAGTTTTAGAGTAAATTAATGTCCAAGAGATTTTTAACTTAAACATATTTAAACATTCATAGATTTATAAACATAATGTACACTTATAAAATTAAGTAGGTTATAATATTTTTAAATACAGATCGTCCAGCTAAACATAGTATTACCAAACGAGCTATAAAATAAGCAAACAAAAAAAAAAATAATTAAAGCAGAGCTGTTTAGTAAAATTGGTAGCTTGAAGAATCAATAAGCTGAGTTATTATTCAAATAAATATAAGTATCAGCAGAAAGAACAAACCAACATAACATTATATATAAAATAGCAATTCAAATGTGAGCAGGAATAATAAAGCAGCAATAAAAACAATTACTTGCTTCATTTTTTTGTTAGAAATCATTTTATTTAATTTGATTAAAAAATTTTTTTTTATTTTTGGATATGACAAAAATTAGTTAGTCATTAGTATTATCTCTATCTAAATGAGTGTGTCGATCTCGATGTACGTGTGTCTCTTTTTTTTTGTCTGTGGTCTTAGAGTTTAACTATAGACAACAGATTCTAGAAAGTTAAAGCAGCTTGGGTTTAATTGGCGTTATAAATAAATGCCTTGAACATAACAAGAAAACTGCTTGACTACTATTTTCACTTATGAGAGCATTATTTCTTGATAAATTCGTTATCTTTAACTGTGTGTGGGATTGTCGCCTGTTGTGATAAGCGAGAGTTGGGAAAGGGGCAAATTTAATTGACATATGTAAGTAACTAATTTGCAAGATTAAGGTAAAGGTCAGCGAGATCGATAAGAAAAGCAGCAGAAAATAGATAAGAAGTAACAGTGAAATTTTTCCTTGACAAATGACAAATCTTTTTCCCACCAGCTGGCAACAGAATCAGCGCACAGGTGCTTATGGAAGATGACTAAGTCCGTAAATTCGTTTATCTTGGCATTTGATGACAGCACAAATAGACTTTGGCTATTCTCACTACTCGCACGAAACTGAAGCTTTGGCAAAACAAACGCTGCCTGGTTGATAAGCATCTGATAAACGAGTCATGTAAATCAGACTTCTTACAACAAATATGCACAAGCAGCCAAATCAAAACAAGCCAGATAAGCGGCTATCTATATAAAGAGCTGCCAACTGCTGCAGTTTCCATAAAATAGTCAGACTCACAACAGGATGCACAATATCACATTAGCGCTGTTTGCCATTTGCTGTCTGGGCACAGGATTAGCAGCGGTCGCAACAGCTCCGGCAGCTCCATTGGCTCCATTGGCACCATTGGCCACAGTTGGACCCAGGCCCGGTGTTCCCGCTAACAGTTTCTGCCTGGAGCTGAGAAGCATTTTGCGTCATGTGCCTCACAAGCAGATCGAGCATCTTGTCCAGGCCTATCTGCTAAACGATCCCGAGTTCCAGGCGGTGATCAGGGAGCTCAATTTACTGACCACGTATCGCCTGCGACTGCAGCTGATCAATCAGCCTGAGTTGCGCAATTTCCTCCAGTGGTTGTCCCAGCAACTGATCTTGTCGGGCGGATCCCTGAAGGTGTTCGACGACCTGGAGCTGGAGATCAAGCTACTCAACAAGTATCCGCACTGGGCGCAGTCGGTCAACGGCATCGCTGGCTTCGAACAGGAATTCAGCTACATATATCCATCGGCCTCGATTCGCAATCTTCTGGAGTCGACTGCCCAGCAAAGTCCCATCTTTGGTGAGTTCTGGCGTCGTCTGGTTGCCCTGAGACCGGTCTACGAACGCTTCCTGGCCACGCCCCAGGCCACCGCCTTCGTCAACCGTCTGCGCACCTTGGGCGTCGATGTCACCGGCCTGGACACTTTGGTCCGCTATCAGCTCGGCTGGAGCAATGATACCCTGCCCAATTACTATGACTACGATTACAACTATGGATTTTACTAGGGTGCCCAGCGGTCTATGAGAAAATATAAACAAATTCATATTTAACTAAAATGTTCCTTTAGTACGATATTACCTACAAGTATTACTAAACAACAACTTATCCTACAATATTTTTTTTCTTTTGGTGTTATGCTCATATTTAAAAACTGTGCTGAATTTAGCACAGGATTGAAAGTCAACTTATACCTTAAATAATATATATAGTTATAATATATAAAATAACAGTTCTGTGCAAATTATTTATGTATTTTAAAATTTTTTATTTGGGTTTTTTTTTCTTTTTTTTTCTGCTTATGATAGAAAGTAAAATAATATATGAAGTGAAAATATACAATATATATATATATATAAAAACAGTTACGTGCAACTATTTGTGTCTTTTTATAATATATATTTTTTATAGTGTGATATTTTATTTACTGAAATTTGGGCAGGATATTTCTATCCTTAACTTATCATCAACTTAGACTTAAAATAACATATACACTTCTGTTAATATATGATATAAAAAAAAAATAGTCATGTGCAATTATTTGTGTACTTGATCATTTTATATTGGAATTTTTTTTATATATTTTTTTTCTGCTTATGATAGAAAGTAAAATAATATATGAAGTGAAAATGAAAATATATGATATATGTGTATCATTTAATATAATATATTTTTATAATATATATTTTTTATAGTGTGATATTTTATTTGCTGACTTATCATCCACCTGTACTTAAAATATAATATACACTTATATTAATAAATGATATAAATAATAATTGTCATTTGCAGTAATTTGTGTATTTGATAATTTTGTATTGGAATTTTTTTATTCTTTTTTTGGTCATATTTAAGAACTTTTTTTAAAATTGGGTCAAAAATCAAAAAAATTAAAATTCAAATAATATATGAAGTAAAAATATATTAAATATTTATATAAAAACAGTTATGTGCAACCTATTTTGTATATTTATAATTTTATAGTGTGATCATTTTTTTGCTGAAATTAGGGTAGGATAGAAAATTAACTTATACTTAACATAATATACACAGTTATAGTAAAATATGATATGTTATAAAAAATAATAATCATATGCAATTATTTGTTTTTTTGTTTTAAATTCTATTTTGGGATTTTTTTTTATTTTTTTGTCGCTCATATTTAAGAACTTTGTTGAAATTGGGACAGAATAGAAAATCATATAATATATGCAGTAAAAATATTATTATATGATATATGTATATACAAACAGTTACGTGCAACTATTTGTGTATATTTATAATTTTATATATACGTAATAAATAAAATATTGTTAAAGTAATATATGATATAAAAACTAACAGTTATATGAAATAATTTGCGTATTTATATAATTTTGCAGTGTGCTTTTTTTTTAAATATAAGAACCTTATTAAATTAGGACGGGAAAGACATTTAACATGCACTTCAAATAATATACAAAAATATAAAAAATGATATCTAAAATAACAGTTATATGCAATAATTTGTGAATTTTTATAATTTGATTATTTTTGATTGATTTTATGTTTGTAATTAAAAATTTTGTTGAAATAAGGACGGGATAGAAAATTAAAATTATCTTTTTGTATAATTTTTTTTAAATTATTTTTTTTTTAATTTTTATATGCTTTCTTAACCATTTGTATTGACCGGATAGTTTAAGCTGAAATGAGTCCAATTTATAAATTTACATATTCACATATGTTTAATTTATTTATTATTCTGTATGGAATATTATTTTCAAAATGAAATCTTTTTAGTCGACTTTGAATAATAATTCTATTTGAATTTTGAATTTTTTATTTGTATGCGATCACTTTGTTTAAATTGATCAGTTACTTCAATTGTAGCTTATTTCAATTTGGGTTTAAATCCTTAGCTTGGATTGCATGGGAATTTCTTAGAAGTGGAATTTATGTGTCCAGCTACTTTTAAATACTCTACAGAAACTTGAAAGCCAATGAGTAATGGGGTAATATATAGAGGAATAAGACTCGTGAATAAGACAGGAACTGGCGAGTGGGACGGGTGTGTGAGTGAGTGGACGAACACCCCAGTGCGGCGATGAGGAGGTGTATCCATGGCAATGCCATGATTAAGTAACAGATGAGCCTGGCCATGGCCTGGCGCGGTGCTTTTGGGTCGCACATGCGATTTAATTGAAACAAACCAAACAGGAAGCGGCTCAGCAGCAGCGCCAGCAGCACAGGCCAAAAGCGAATGGGGTGCTTTTGCTTTTGTAATGAAGTTCACAGTTGGCAGTTGCCAGTTGCCAGTTGCCGGTTCCCAGTTGTCAGTGTGGTTCTGGTTTACAGTTACTCATTAAAAGTGGCAATGAGAAGGCGGCGGCGGCGGCGGCTTTGCAAATGAAATTGCAACGGAAACTAGTTAATGTGAGGCTATTGTCAAAAGCAGAAGCGCAACTTGTGCAATTTTCACACAGCCGCTGTCGACGTCGCTGCCAGCGTTGCTGTCAACGTCGCTGTCGCTGTCGCTGTCGCTTTCGCTGTCAACGTCGACGGCAAATCTTGCACAGGATCTTTGCTCGCTAGGCGGCTAAACAATAATAATAATGAAACAAAAAAAAAAAAATAAAAAACGGAAAATATAAAGAGACTCGCCCCTTTTTTTGCGGTGTACGCGTCCAATTGGAATTTTATATAGTAGTAGACAACGTGTGCGGGGTAAAAATGAAATATATTTTTATATATATATATATATATATATATATATGTATATGGTTGCACCCTGCAACGCCCCAACCCCAAAAATTGTAGAACCCTCCAGCCCTCCACCAGTGTGTGCACTGTGACTGACATGCGGATATACGAGTCTGAGTATGGAATAAATGCGGCTGCAGTTTTAGCCACCCCTAAAAACGCAAAAGGCGCCCTAAAACATTTTTAAAGCGCTATTGAAATCAGCAACAGCCTCAGAGTTTCAATCGGAATCGGAATCGGAATCGCGCTACGCTTGAGCTCTGGTTTATAAACATGTACATACATACATATATAGTACTACACTACCCAACAGGGGCACGAACCCTCCCCACGTCCCGCTTCTAAAAATTTACTCTTTGTTAATACCCTGCGTTTGGTTTACGGGTTGGTTTGGCTCGTGTGCGCCCCGACGACATTTTTTTGGTGTTAGTGTCTGCAAATGCACCTGGCTACATATTTTTGGGCTTCGATTCCGTTTCGAGTTGTTCCGTTGTTTCGTTGTTCGTTGTTGGTTATTGGGTGGTTGGTTGTTGGTTGTTGGCCTGGCCTGCAATGCGTTGCATTGTGATTTCCATGGCGCACATGCCAATGTGTGTGCCTATGTGGAAAGTGACCCTTTGTAGCATTGACGCTATGCACCAGCAACTATGCGACTGTGCACAGCGCAAGGACATTAGCAACAACAACAACATATAGAAGAAAGGAACGTTGGTTGCTGGTCGCGTGCCCGAAGCACTTCGACACCCAACTGAATTGTGAATTGTGATTGTTTTTCCTTCATTCTTTGCTGCGGCTGTTTTCCTTTTCGCATTTTGCGCGCTCATGCAAAACGCTTTGACGAGTTATGAATGTGTGTGTGTGTGTGTGTGTGTGTGTGTGTCCTGCGGCGCATAAATAAATTAATGCATGTGCTCACATATGTATTTCGCCTTGACTCATACACACACACACACACATTCACACACACACGGGCTTAAACGTATAAATAGGAATATATAATTATTGCTTTCCCTTTCCCCTTTTCCATTTTCAGTTTGGCAATTTGCTTTACCCTCGCCAAAATGGGGGTTAGTCATACGGTTTTTGTTTATTTTGTGTGTGGATTAGATTGCAAATTCCTTAATCCTAGCCTAACTTAAAGTTTGGCATGCCCATGCTGCGTTTGATTTATTTCGAGGGCTGTCCTCCATAATTTAATACAAATTGTACACATACGAAGTGTCTTAAATTGAATATTGATAAATACTTATCAAAGCGTTGGCTTAAATTGTTTTTCAAATTGGTATTTTATCAATCAAAGTATGCTCGATTTCTCAATTGAATTTCGTATAAGCGTTTTAGTATTAATTAAAAAATATTTATTTGCCATAGAAAAACATTTCATTTACATATAAATAACAGCAAAAAAAACTGATTTGTTTGTTTACCTGTTATAAGTAAGTGCGAATACACAGTTGTTGGCAAATCCTTAAATATACAGCTATTCGATAGCATTTAAAATCAAATTGAAAATAAATCTCAAAAATTGAATTGAAATAAACAAAAAAACAAAAATGGTTCACAATGTTTATAAAATAACAAACGGTGTTTTTTGTGAGAGTGCCCGACTAGGAGATATCCGGTAACCAGTTCGGAAAAGGACGTGTCCTGCCCCTATGCATGAATATATAAAAACAAATACACACACACACACACATCCATATTGAAAGCTGGCGCACTTTTCACGGGCTTTTCTTTTTCTTAGCGCCACGTTGTGAAAATACCCTTAATGCTTGGGTAAATTTATTTATATTTAAAAAAAAAAAAATAATAATGTTATTCAATTTTATTCATGATTAAAATAAGTAATTAAATGTAAGTTATTATATTTAATTATCTTTATATTTATTATTTTATTTTATTATTATTTTTTTATTGTTAATATTATTTTATTATTATATTACTATTATATTATTATATTATATTTAATATCTTTTATTACTATTTTCACATTATTATTATATTATTATACTATAAGTATATATATTATCTTATATTTATTATATCTTCTTATTACTTTTTTATTATTATTTTTATATTATTATTATATTATATTATATATTTTCTTATAATTTTTTATTATTATTATTATTTTATTATTTATTTGATTTAGGAAAAAAGCTGATAAGCAAATAAACAAGCCTAATTATATCAAGTTGACTTTATCTGATAACCAATTAAATATAGACTTTTTGGCATCAAGGAATTTTTTCTTTTGCCTGTTTAACGTATCTACACCAAACCAATATACTCCTGCATAAGCATTTCAATTGGGTCTAGGGTACAAAAAAAAAAAAACAAAAATTCATAAAACACGCCAGTTTGACAAATATTTGTACTATGCCAAATGCTCGAGGCCAAATGCCAAACAACTAAATCCCCAAAAACAATTCCATGGCCCCATCGAAATCGCCGTTAATTGGCGCGACACGAATGCGAACGAGCTGTGATCCCGTTCTAATAGCCAGCATATGGCACTGGCAAAATCAACTGAAAAACAATTAAAAACATTCACACTTTTAAAAATGGTAAAATCAAAAAAAAAAATAAAAATAAAAATAATAGGCAAATCCCAGCCAGTTTCCGTTGATATATTTTTCGAGCCCCCTGTTGAAAATTGCACCAAATTATGAAAGCAAAAATTTAATTACAGCTGAAATGTCTACCCTCTAGAAGGAAAAAAAGGTAGCTCCAGCTTGTTGCTGGGTTTGGGTTACTTTCTGGCTGTGCCGGCGGCGACAATGGCAACATGTGCTACAGTGGAGCATCCTCGAGGAGCTGGCCAAGCAAAGAGTGCATGGCAGCTGAAAAGCCTTTTGAGACACACAAATGCAAATGCAAATGCATTATGCCACATAAACGATGCATTTTCGAACATTAATTATTGCCAAGCAGACGGCACAAGGACATGGACATGGGCATGGGCATGGGCATGGGCATGGGACAAGGCCTGCACTTGAAATTACCATAAAAAGATGCACTTAAGGGTTAGCAATGAGCAGGCAGCAAACAACAAACAAAAATGCGTAGCCCAGTGGGATATCAACGCGGCTCGTCCTGGGTGTTGTTGAGTGCAAATTTAAGCTAAGCGCGCCTTGGAGCACAGAAATCCGAGCAGTCAAAGGAATATGCCGAATATCAAAGTGCGAGTCGAGTCGAGATGGAAATAACGCAGCATTTGTGGCTGACAGGCTACAGGACTGACTGATGAGTCGCTGGGGCGGGGTTGCGAAAACAGGGTTGGAATTTCATATCCTTGCACACTGGGCCGCCGGGATGCTGCTGTTCGCGTGGCCGGCGCACTTCTCTGCGCTCAGCTTACAGCTTTCAGTTTTTAGCATTCAGCTCAGACCGGTCTCTGGACTCGGGTCTCTGGTCTCCGGTCGGTCTCGTGTCTCGGGTCACAGCAACTCGGTGCGTGCGCTATTAATTCTAAGCTGCATGGCAAACACTGATTCCAGCCAGGGTTCACCACCCCGCGTCGATCGGCTGTGGCAATAGTCGAAAGCTGCAGCGTGGCCAGGCTGTCGCTCTGGGAATACTTTAAACCCAATTGGGGTGGCGACAACGGCGTCGTTGCCGTTGCCACGCACGTGCCTACCGTAATACAACAACAACACGAGCAGCAACAACAACAACAACAGCAACAACAACAACAATGGCGTCATATTGAACATAATATGCCATATTTGTGTTTGGTGCGAGCGGTGCGACCAAAAAGCCCTTCACTGGGAATCGAAAGTGCATTCCCTTTCATGGCAACCACGAGGACAGCGCCGGCGACGGCTTCGCGTTTCGATTATATTAATGCAAAGCATACAAATACAAACACACACACACACACACACATACAGAGACAGGGCAAGCTGACAATCGCTTTGTGGTGGCTGAGCAGCCCGACTTGTCTGTGTGTGTGTGTGTGTGTGTGTGTGTGTGTGTGTGTGTGTGTGTGTGTGTGTGTGTACTACGTACCTACCCCACCAAAAGCAAACTTGACAAGCTTATAGCACGACTGCGTCTGTGTGCGGCGTCTATGCGTAGCGAGAACGAAGCCGCAGCAGGAGCAGCAGGAGCAGGAGCAGGAGCTGGAGTCAGAGACGGAGACGGAGACGGAGACGGAGTCGTCGACAGCGCCAGAGCCAAATGAAAACCTGAAAATGCATCAAACAACCAAAAAAATACACGCAGAGAAAAGACTGGCATATAATAATTTTTTAATGATACTTATTATTTAACATTTAAAAAAATTAAAGTGGCCTAATGTTAATGGACAATTTATATAATTTATTTTATTTTATTTTGTGTTTTTTTTATTATTTGCATAACAAATTTAAGTCAAAAACTGTATTGATGAACCTGAAAAAAAAACAAGTAAACAATCACAGCTCTTAAATACTTTGACATAGAAATTTACTCAGTAAAAGTTGCCTTATTTATAGATAAAGTTCCTATAAGACTCTCCTTTCCATACTTTTAAAAATCCTTTGTAAATATCACAGCCTTCAAAAATGGGCTTGTAGCTTGCAACTAAATAAAATAAATAAAAAAAATCTATAGATTCCAATTTTTGCTATATTGTTTGTTGAAAATAAGTTTAAAATGTTGTTTTATTATTTTTAATAACATTTGATTTCGGGAAGCTCTGAGCCAGATAAAGTTAACTTATAATGTAATTAATTGGAAGCAACGTTCTTTACACATAAATCTGTAAATTTCCATTGAATTTAAACATACCTTAATTTATATAGTTTTTGTTATTATTATAAATAATATATTTACATTCACCTATTTATATTTAAAATTTTTTTATGAAGTCTACACAAGCCATGCCTTATTTTACTTAATTAGTTTGGCATTTTTTTTAGAATTTAAATAAGTCAAAAATTTTGTTTACTTACACAGAAATCACAAATTGTTGTCTGAACTTAAATATGCTTATTTAAATGTTTTTTTTTTTCTATTTTTCTTACATAAAAAAGTGTTAGAGGCCAGCAGTAAATAAGCTTTATTTAACTCAGTTATTTTTTAAAAAATTTTTAAATGTAGAACTCCCTTTACTTACACAGAAATCAGTAAATTTTCTTTGAATTTAAAGATTACATATTTTAAATAGTTTCTCTTTTTATAATAAAACATACTTATAAAAGATTTGTTAAAGCCTTGCCTTATTTAACTAAGTTAGTTTGGTTTGTTTTAGTTAGTTTAGCATTCTTATACAGAAATCACAAATAATTCAGTGAATTTTAAACCTTTTTGTATAGATTTTTAATCGTTTTATAATTATTATAAATACTTGCTCTATTTATATAAAAAAAAAGTTGTTAGAAGCCAGCACTAAATATGCCTTATTTTACTCAGTTAGTCTAGTTTTCTTTAGTATCCTCCGGTTGCCTAACATTTTTGATTTTCCTATCGTTTGTGATGAGTTTCGAAATGTATCAATTGGCAACAGCTGCTGGGAGGAGCCTGCACACAAGGCAGGATCTGTGTGCTTCAGGTCATTCTGGCCCATTGAGTGTTTGGTTGTGTGCACATTTTGGGTTTACCTTTTGGTTTCACGCACAATTAACGGCTTCATGGCTATCAGCTGTTTAGCCAAGACGCACAAAGGCAACCAGTTGGGCCTTTGTGTGTGTGTGTGTGTGTGTGTTGTTGCCAAATTTCCTTGAATCAAAGAAATTTGCAAGCCCGGCCCGAACATGTGTTCCAGTTCCTGTCGCGTGTCCCTTTTTCTTTTTTTTTTTGTTGCTTTGTGGCAACCTGAGGCACAGCTGCAACATAAACATTTTTAGCAGCACGATGATTTCTCCAAGTGCAGGCAGACACAGTGCAAAGGACTTTCACTGCCGGCGTCGTCGACTGCGGCTGCTCCCCCTCGCCTGCGTCTGTGTGTGTGTGTGTGTGTGTATGGAAAAAAGGGTGACTAATGTGTGTGATTGCTAACAAAAGATTCCGGCTTTGCGGCAACGCCGCTGCCAGCGTCAACGTCGGCGTCAGCGTCGGTTAGGGCTAAAAGGACAACGACTCGAATTGGGGGATGAAATTTCCAAGAGCGACGCCGTCACAACACACAAACAATGATTTTAATTTCGCTTTCCTTTGGCACACATAAATAGAGGCGGCAGGATATGCTGTTAGTCATTCGCAGCAAAAACGTCGAGCCGACAGGAAGCAGCCAAAGGAGCGCTCAACGTTGCCAACGTTTCAATTTGTTGTTAAGTTTTTGCTTAGTTCTTCAACTCTTTGTTCCTCCCCGTTCAACCGTTCAACCGTTCATCATTCATCATTAAACGTTCATCATTCATCGCTACTCGTTTGCCGTTCATCGTTCTACGTTTATAGTTTTTTTTTTTTGTTTTGATCAAAGTTCTTAAAGCGCGTTCAAGTTTCAGTTTATCATCATTTCGTTGATACGCGGTACAGTGCAATGGCCAGCGTTGCCAACCATCAGCAGACGACAGCAGCGTCCAACCACAGCCACCATCCACACACGCACACACACACGCACACGCACACGCACAGCATTCAGCTGCTGCACAATGCAACAGCCGGGGGCATGCCCCACGGTCTGGGCCTGCTGACCACAGTGGCCTCGCTGCCGCCCAAGTATCGCAGCCGTTATCTGAACATCAAAACCAAGTGTGAAATTCCATTGGATCTGTCCGTTAAACCGCCATCGCCAGTGCCAACGGCGACCGCATTTGCTGAGGTTCAAAGCGAACAGCGAGCAGCAGTTGTAGCTGCAGCTCCATCATCAGATGAGCTGCCGCAGGAGGTGGCCCACGAGGTGGTCGTCATTACGGAGAAGCCCATAACACCGCCACAAAGTCCGGTTACAGTTGAAATTGCAGCGGCTTCACTCAAGCGCAAGCCGAGCGAACAAAGCGAACAAAGCGATGAGCAGCCTGCGGCCAAATTGACCAAATCAGAGGTGAGTCCGCTGGCCGTCGATGCGACGCCCGCGAAGCCCATCCGGGTCTCCGATACGGCGCCGCGCACCGCCAAAGCGACCACGTCCAGTGCCAAATCGACAAATCGAAATAAGGCGACGCGCAAATTAAAGTTCGATGAGGAGACAAGCTCGCCGGTTTCGGGCACTATTATACGGCCGCTGGAGGACATCACCGATGGCAACGTGCAGTATAGTAATGGCGACATTGATCCCAAGTATAATATTGTTGAGATAACGGAGGAGACTAAGGCGGAACTGGCTGCCATTAAGAACGTAATTGGCGACTATGTCTGCCGGCTGTGCCGCATTAAGTTCGACGATGCTTTCGGACTGGCCCGTCATCGTTGCGCCTGCATTGTGCTGCTCGAGTACCGTTGCCCCGAGTGTGGCAAGCAGTTCAATTGCCCCGCCAATTTGGCCTCCCATCGTCGCTGGCACAAGCCCAAAAAGGAAGCGACCGCTGCCAAAAAGGAGAATCGCAACACCAGCAATCAACAGGACCAGCCCCAATCCAATCCCAAAAAACCCAACGAGGAGCTCGCCTTCGATTGCGCCGAGTGCGGCAAGAAATTCAAACGGGCTGCCTATCTCCGCAAGCATCAGCAGATGCATGTTAAGAAGGCCCAGCTGGCGGAGGACACACAGTCAAAGCCCAACCAACAGCCGGAGGCAACCACCACAATAACGGGCAGCTTCCAGACAGCCGTCTACAAATCCAACAGCTCCAGCTCGGCCAGCAGCTCGCATTCCTCCTACGCGGGCACGCACGAGGACGAAGGCGTCTATGTGGCCGGTGCGGCCAGCAGCAGTCACTACGACTATGAGGCTGACTATTTGTCTGACTGCAGCTCGTCGACGTCCTCTGCCGGCTATGGCCGACTGCAGATTGTCGAGCACGGCCTGACCGAGGAGGAGAGCATCGCCGCTGCCGCTTTGACCAATCTGCGGAATTGCGCCTCTGTCATTCAGCATACGACGATGGCGCATTGAGTAAGTGTGGGATTTGGTTGGCTTGGCACTTGTATAATTTGTTTATAGTTTCGTATTGTTAAGTTTAGCATTTAGTTGATCTCTTGTTTGTCGGAGAACTGCAGCTGAAACAGACCAAAGAAATTAGTTTTTATTTCGCAAATTCGACCTCGATTGAATTTTAGTTATTAATTGATTTCTCATATTTTTCTAGTCATTTAGTTCTTCACTGAGTTCAATTCTAGTCAACTCTGTACTTCGGTCAACATTCCCCCCCCCTCCCCCCAAAAAAAATGTATTTACTAACTCAAACCAAAGACGGCATTCAGTCTAGTCAGCTTAGGTTTTAGTTTATTACTTTAAACAACGTATTCTATTAAGTAATTATTTCTAGTCAGTTCAACCAAAACATTTTTGGCACTAGTCAGCTTCAATATGATCTCAGTAAAATTGCTAATGCCAAAAGGCAAAGCATTTTTTGCATAGTCAGTAAAATTCTAGTCATTTAGTTAAGGTCTACTCATGGCAATAAACCAAACCAAAGATATACAAAAATATATATATTTTTATATATATAAAAAATACCAAACCGAATAGTTAAGCAAATTCTAGTCATCCCTTTACAAATCAGTCACTAAATTACATTAAGTTTTCGCTCATACTTTAACTTCAACTTCTATCATAAAACACTTTATTCCTTTCCTCCACCAAAAAAAAAAAAAAAAAACATACATCATTCAGCTCATCCATCAATCTTTCCACCGCAATTTCCTGTTACTCAAACCTCTAACATCATCATTCAGATTTTCTATCGCTTTACCCAAAATCAACATTCAATCATTTTTTTCGGCTCATCAAAATCACATTTCACAAATCACAATTTCTACAAATTCTAGTCACTAATTTAGTCACTCATCTAGTCATCTAATCACATCATTAATATTTCTTCAATTTCGCATAATGTTTTATGTTTAGTTTAACTTAAGGCAAATCATTTTATTTCATTTTCGAAAACCATTTTTCAAATTTCATAAAATCCAATATCGAAATTCAGGCAAAATTGTGCAGTACTAGTTTTAAGTGCATCCAAACCAAAAACAAAAAAACTAAAAACTAAAAACTAAAAACTAAAAAACCTAAACTAAGCAATGAAATCCAGTTTCCGTGCTGGTTCCAAAAAGTCGAGTGTGAACTCTAGTCATTTCATAGAATCCTAAGTTTTTTCAGGGCATAAGCCCAGCAACAGTTTAGTTTAGTTAAGTTCACTAAGCCTAGTTAGTTTACGAAAACAAAAAAAAATAACAACGGACACTTAACCAGCGTTTCACTACCAGTAAAAGTATTTAAAGAGTACAACTTAACTTATAGACACATAATGTATAATGTATATAAAAAAGGTCTATGGTCTGAGGCAACAACAGAACCTGCGGTTGTGTACTTAAAAGTCAACTCTTAGTTTATAAGCAACAAAAGAAGAAAAAAAATAATAATAATTAAATCAGAGCAATATCACAGCGCTATTGTTCCTTAGTCTGTAGAATGCAATGTAATTGGTTGTAACCACAGAGTACAACGAAAATGGGAAAACTTCGCTCAATCTACAATATAGTTTTTTTTTTTTTTTATACATATACTAAATATTTATAATATATATTTATTTATATATATCAATGATAAGCATATCTAACTATTAAGTGAGATTTTGTGATAATAAATGTTAAGCCTAAAGTTTACAACGACTTGTGCTCGATGTTTTTGTCTGCGCAGAGTGCATTTACAATAACAAACAAATTAGATTGTATACCACATAAAAATATATATATATATTTTTTTTATACGTAACATTTGTATTTTTATATAGACTTTACATATATATAATGAAAACTTTTTGAATAAAATACACAAAAAAAAAAGACGAGCAATTTCTGGTATTTTCCTTTTGTTAATGCGTAGTTTATGGAGCTATAAAATTGAATATGGGTTGCTAGGCAAACATTTCTCCCGCCTTTCGCGGCCATCAAAAAACTGGTGGGTAATCACTTTATAATTGTGGCGCTAGTAAACACTTCCTATATGAAGTGCCCATAACCATAAAGCCCGCTCGTTCCCATGTCTGCCCGAGGGTTGAAATAAAGTTGCTTCCCTTACCCCAATCCCTCCTTCAATCGCAGTTGGAATTGCTTTTCTGTCTATTCATGATGATGAAGAAGGCGTTTTTACAATGTTTGTGTCTTGGCAATTTTCTCATCATGTTCAATAGCCGTTTTTGATGGCTCGTAAAGTAACTGCAACTGATGGGTAAACAAAACCGCAGCAGCAACAGCAACAGTAAGTAACGGTGCAGATGCAATGAAATGCCAGTAAAGGACATTGACATGGGCCATCGATCTCCACATCGTAGCACTTAAAAGCGGCTAAAACAAATAACCAAACAAACACACACGCACCAAACTTTGATAGCGGAAGTGGACAGATGCAACTTGCGCCTAAGCACACAACAAAAACAACATCAGCGGCAAGGAAATGCCGCAGCAAGGGGTGCGTTCTAAGCGGGGTTGGGCTGGGGTTGGGTTTCCCAACCCGTGGGCGGAGGCGGGGGCGGGGGTGGGGTCGGGTGTGGTGGTGCGCTGCTGGACCAAAACGTTGAACACGCCAACTAATGATGCCCTCAACGGAAGTGCGTAAAAAATGTTTAATCAAATACAAATGCATGACAGCACGGAAAACAGCCACGAAGGATGCAGCTCGGAGTGCTCGACTAGGCGATGTCCTGGAAAAATTTGTGATCAAATAATAAGAATGATTTTTTAGCGCAGCTTTCTGTAATAAATAAATAAATAAAAAACAATAATTATAATAATTATATAACAATAAATCATATATAAAAAATAAAGGGAAAAATTTGGAAAATATCAGACAATTCAGCGATTTTCATTAGACTAAGTTGTTCATAGTAGCATCCTTAAAAGAGCCTGTTCTTGTATAGATTGAAGTCTTCGAATCAATATTTCTAAGCTGAAACCTAATTTATACTTAATAAAATAACTTAAAAAACTTCGAAAACTTAAACAAAAATAACAAGAAAAATTTTTAGTTTATCTTCATAATATAATACTAAAAATTATTATAAAAATTGTTATAATATATATATATTAAAATGAAAGTATAGGAACAGAATTTTATTTAAATAAATAGTTGTAGGCTTACGAAATTCCAGGCTTAAAATTGTTATCTTTTGCAACAAAAAAGAAAAAACAATATTAAATAAAAAATAAAGTATATTAAAAGTTTTTTATTTAAAAGAAATGTTTTTGGCATCTGAAATTCCAAGCTTAAAATTGTTATTTTTATAATATAATAATAATAATAAATTTATAAATTAGAATCTCAATCCAACGAATAAAATAATAATTCAAATATAAAAGTATAGTCATAGAATTTAATTTAAAAGAAAAGTTTTGGGTGCCGATATTTCAATCTCAAAGTTGGCATTTTTTGCAACAAAAAAGAGAAGTTTAGTGACAAAGCTTTTACTTTATATTTAAATTATAAAATTTATAAATTAATGTATAAATTTGTATAATGTATATATTAAAGTCCCAATCCAACAAATGCAATATTAATTTAAATATTAAAGAATATTAATAGTTTTTTTTATTTGAAAGAAAAGTTAAAGGCTTTAGAAATACCAAGCTTAAAATTGTTATCTTTTGCAACAAAATAGAAAAACTTATTGACATATTAAAATTATTATATATGTTTGTATAATACATATATTTAAATCCCAATCAAACGAATGAAATATTGATTTAAATATTTGAGAATGGTAAAGTAATATTATTTTATTTGTAAGAAATGTTTTAAGCTTCTGTAATTCCAATCTCAAAATTATTATTTTTTACAACTTTACTTTATATTTAAAAATTGAAATTAAAAAATTTGTATATACATTTTTATAATGTATTTATGTTAAAATCCCAATACGTCGATTAAAACATTAATTAAATTATTAATATTATTATTAATAGAATTTTATTTATAAGAAAAGTATTAAGTTTCTGACAGTCCAATCTCAAAACTCTTTGGCAGCTCGTCCTTGCATACTCTGCGAATGTGTTTTACAGGGTATGCGCAATGATGAACTGGGAAAAGCCCAACAGGATGCGTAGGGCTGTGCGTGGTGGCAGCTCAACGTGTGCGTGTGCGGTGTGAATCAATTTAAAGCGTCAAAAGAGCCATATACTATAGAGAAGATGTCCTGTCCACGAGTAAAATAAAAGTTCAATGCACACAGCACAAAGCGAAGGGTGTTGGAATTATGTAAAATCATGCCGAAACAAAAAAAAAACAATAAGAAATGAAGAAAACTACCCTCCAACTCCGGCACAGACAGGGTGTGTGCAGCATCAACAAATGCAGAGCTGGTTTAATTGAATGCTGCAACGCGGGCGTGCCACAAAAAGTCAGTCATTAAAATTTGTGGCGATTGGGTTTCCCAAAAAAGAAAAAAAAAAATTATCAAAAACGCGCCATGTAAACTGATATCTCAGTTCAGAGCGGGCAACTGGCATTTGCACCTTTGGCACGGGACATACCTTTGCTGGCCGAGCCCGCATATGACGCAGGATCAAACCAAAATAGCAGCACTCGCCGAAGGAGCGACAATATTGTGCGGGCTTGGCTTGCGGCAGCTGCTCTCGATATCTAATTATGTGAGTTTAGGACGTTTGGCGACCTGCGGCGGTAATTTGTGTGCACCTTGAGAGGCTGCTCGGCTGCTCGGCTGCTTGGCTGCTTGGCTGCTCGAACATTTGTCGCACTTGAGGTCCTTGCGCCTTATGCAGGCGCTTTGTTGTTCGGCCGTAAGTGGCCGTATGTTCCATTTGTATGCAACGGGTTGACAGATTGATGTGGCTGATTGGCTCGCCCGATGAGTGGACACTTGAGCAGCCTTTATGATTACCATCATCATCATCTGGTTATCCTTATGCCGGCTTTTTAAAGCCGCTATCGTACACATTGCCCGTTACAATCTCCGGCCAAAGCCAAATGCGAAAGCTCCTTCCGCTTTTGCGCAGTGTAAATTGTCGGTATTTGCAACTCTGCAGAGCTTCTGCCAGCTGACAGCAAGCAACTCTGCGGCTTACGAGAAAGTTGGCAGCTCGCTCTCTCTCTCTTGCTCTCTTTTCAAAATAACGGGTTTCTGCACTTACGCTCTCGCTGGGCCACTCTCTGGACGGAAAAGGCAGGCAGTCTGACATGGCAGCCAAGGAGCAGACAAAATGGAGCCGGAATCCAAGCACACCTGACATTCGTGTTTTGGCAACGCTGAAAGTCAGACGTGTTGAGCGCAAGGCAGCAAAACAAAATCAAACCGAGTGCAAAGTTGAGAACAATTTCAAAAGTTTGCCCGCTGGCAAAAGTCGCGTTTTTTTTTTTAAAAACAAAAAAAAAACGGTAAAAATGCTGTGTTAAGTGCAGATTAGGTCGCATTAAATATTTAGCCTTGTTTAGCAACCGTTGCGCCAACTTGTTAATTGAGCCAGAGTTGCGGCGAGTCCTCTAAAAAACATGACGTGCTGGCAGCATGTGCTGCCTCTGGCGATGCCAGCGACGCCAGCGACGCCAGCGGCGACGCCGACGCTGACGCTGACGCCTGGCGTGGAGCGGAAAGCGGGAAGAGTGAGGTGGGGGGCGGGGGCGGTGTGCTGCTGTGCTGCTGTGCGCGCTTTCGCTCTTCGTTACTCTCTCTCTCGCTCTCTCTCTCTCTCCGAATCACTTGTTCACTCTCTAAAGCTTTCAATGTCTGCGGACTTATTATTGATTGAGTGTCCTTACGCTCGCAGTTACGCTCTCTGTCGCTCTCGCGCTCTCTCTCTCTCACTTGTTGTTGGCTGTTGTAGTTATTAAATAACGGTTTTTTTTTGCCCTGCTGAGATTTGAAAAGCTTCTGGCTTTGCGCTTTCCTTTTGACTTTCGCCTGGCATGCGTTTGCGTGCTTTGGATAAATTTTTCACAAATTTTCATTTTCAGTTTTTCTCCGGACAGTTTTAGGGCGGTTCCGCAAGGCAGAGGCCAGCAGCTCAGCCAGCATAGAACACAACTTGGACGCGTCTCCGTCACCCAACACTCTCTCCGTACGTAATGTATGTGTGTGTGTGTTTGCTTGTGTTTCTTCTATATTTTTTTTTATTGTGTGCCTGTGTATGAAAATTTGTTGCAAATCAAAAACAAATTCACAAAATACTTAACAACAACAATACGCGAACACAAATTCCGTGACTGTTTACACAAAATAAAAAAGAAGGCGACGATAAATTTAGTTGTGAGCCGCGTGTAAAGCGCAATTCGAGCACATGAAAATATTATGGCCAAAAAGGAAGAAAAAAAAATTTTGTTATTGTGTCGCGGAGCACATGTGAATGTGTGTGTGAGTGTGTGGTGTGTGTGTGTGCCTATTTGTGTGTGTGTGTGTGCGCATCTGTTAGACAAGCTTCTGCGTGTGTGTAAAATTCAATAAAATGCGAAAATTGCAGTTGCAAAATGGCAATTACAAAAATAAAACGAAATAAGAAAAAGCCACACGGCAAACAACACGCGCACACACACACACACACACACTCAGAGGTACGCACTCACACACACACACACATGCAAATGACAGGACATACTGACACACAGAGCCTGTGTGTTGAAGGCAGCGCCTTTTTGGTGTGCGCGTAGTTTTGATTTTCTCTGTGGCTCTGTGGCTTACTTTCCCCACTGATTTTCGCAGCGCCTTTGAGTTGCCTCTGTGTTGGTGCTCGCTGTGTGTGTGTGTGTGTGTGTGTGTGTGTGTGTTTGTGTGTATGGGCTGGTGTTTGTGTATGTCCTTCTGCTGCTTACGTACGCAGACTGACTGACTCGATGCGGCTGCCCCCGAATGGCTGTCAGGTCCTTCGCACAGTTTTGTGCCTTTGTGTCCTGCGCCCATGAAATGGATGCGTATTCAATGAGCAATGAAATCCGTGACACATTCGCGCTACTGTCTCCTGTCCGTCTCTGTGTGTGTGCCTGTGTGTGTGTGTGTTTGTGTCAGTCGCCTTTTCCTTTTGCATTTTCCATTTAATTTATTTTTTATTACATCTCGCTCGCCTTTGTTCTCTGTGCTCTGGACCGATATCCGTTTTGAATAAAGGCGACATTAACACCATAACCTCTGACATTTATCTCGAATCGTTTTGTCTTCTTGCCCGGACTTGGCTACGTTAAACGCTTTTCAAGTGCAAACACACGCACACACACAGACACACAAACACACAGGCATGCCACATGTGCGGTTGTACCCACACACACACACGCACACACAAACACATATAAATGTGTGTATTTTATGAAAGTATTTCATACATTTTGATTTGGCTGCTTGGCTTTGTTTCTGTTCTTGGCATTCGCATTGGCATTTTTGTCATGCACTTTCGCAGTTTTTGCTGCCCAAAAACAAATGCCAACAAAAAATGGGAAAATGTGGAAATGTGCGACAAATTGTTTGAGTTTCGCTTTAATTTCCATCAGCTGGTTTTTTCATTAATTGGCAGCCGTGTGCTAAATTCCATTGCAGAATCGTGCAAAGTGTTTGCGTGCGCGGCCCAGACAACGAATAATCGCAATATTATCATAAAAACAAACCGAAAACAAACCGAAATCAGATACCAAATAAGACCTATCATAATTCTAACAACTATGCCAAATAGTTCATGACCCGCTGCAATTGTGCCTTTTCATGTTGAAATCAGAGACAAACTAAACGAAAAGACTTGTTGACTAAAAACTTTTGATTTTGCGGCGCCTTCGTTTAATATCCTGTGTATGTGGAAAAGGTAAGTTCAATTTTTGACAAAACAACAAAGAAATATATAAATAAAAATCACATTTGTTTTTACTTTTTGTCTATGATATATCATATATATATTTTTTAATTTCATTTCTGGAATTCCTTTGAATAAAACTCTTTGAAAATGTTGAGCTGCTTATTTATGAAATTTGAATGCTTTGCTAGCAAAGAGAAATTTTGATAAGCTTACAATATTCAAGCTTTCTTAACAGTTGCCTTAAGGGGGTATATTTTAATTATGAAATTAATCAAAGTACTTGGCTTACTTTGTGATTTATATGTAAATTTGTATAGGTCGGCCCAAAAACTTTGCATTTAAGCTGAGATTTGGAATTATGAAATTGATTGTTCAGGTCCGATGAGTACAACAATGTTTACCTATTCAAAGCAAAAGAAACACGAAACTCAGTTGTGTGTGTTTTTTTTTTTTGGTTTTTTTTTTTTTTTAGGCTTGTACATTTTGTATTTTGTTGCGTTGGCGTCATAACAACATATCCATTTACGGATTAAACATATACGAAAATTCATAGCAACTTATCCTTTATAAACAGCCGCTGGACACACACACACAAACACACACACACATAGAGAGAGAAAAAGGCCAGAACCCCTTTGATTGAAAAGTGTAACATAATTTTAAGCGCACACTTCCCGTCGGCCGCTCGTTGAGTAAAATATTGTTTGGCATTTTACAAAAAGTCTATTAATAAAAATAAGCAAAAAATCAGTGCCCAACCCAAAAGAATTAACCCAGCTCAGCATTGAAAGCGCCAAACGCCGAAAAATAAAAAGCAACAACAAAAAAAAAAAAAAAAAAGAAAAAAAGCAAAAAGGGAAAAAAATAAAAAAGGAATAAAAAGAAAAATATGAAGCCAAAAATGTTGAGCAAGTAAAGTTGAAGGCATCAGCTCGTCGCGGGCTGCCCTGAGTGCGTTTACTTAAGCAATCAACCCGACCTCAAATACACATAGTCATACACACACACACACACAGTCACGCACACATACTTGTGTGTATACATATTGAAGGGATTCTCGTTATTTGTATTATAAAAACAACAACTAAAAGAGGCCGCAAAGTAAAATAAAGAAAACCCTTTTTTTTTTCTCTTGTTTGGATGCCGTCAAAACGAATTTGGCACAGAAACGCAATGCATGTGTGTTATATATATATACATATATATGTGTGCGTGTGTGTGTGTGTGGTAGACAAATAAAACATTTGCTTTTGGCTTGTTTGCTGTTGTTGTTTTCAATGCTTAGTTTTTCAATTTTGCGAAACGAAATCAAATCCACGAAACATTTACACGCATGCACAACAAAAGACGTGCAAATTTTCACGTCAACAGGCAACGCACACACTGAAACAGAAACAGGAACAGAAACAGAAACAGACACAGACACAGATACGTATACAAATACAAATACACATCGACAGCTGCAGATACACACACTATCACGTACTTAGGCAGCTGCCAAAAATGTGTAGCATACATTTTGGGGCGCTTTCAGCATTATTTGCACCTTGCCATGCCTTTTGGCGGACCTTTTGTTGTTTAGCATTCTTAGCTTTCTTTATGTGCTGCTGTTTCTTTTGCTCTGTGTGCGTGTCTCTTTGTGTTTGTGTGTGTGTGTGTGTTTGCCTCTTGTGCGCTCTCCCTTTTGGTTGGAGCTTCGCCGTTCGCTGTCTCCAGCGCGTCCATGGTGCAACTTCAAAGCTTTGTCCTCGCTTGACTCCTTGTTTGTTATTTAGTGCCTCGACGTCGCTTTTTATGCGTTGTCCTGCCACACAAATTTTCTTTCGCATCTCACGGCTGGCGATTGTATCTGCTGCTATCTGCTATCTGCTATCTGTTGTCTGTTGTCTCTGTTGTCTGCCCACAGTGTTTGTTGTGTATCTTTTGGGGCGTGCGCCTTTCTCTCTGTGTGTGTGTGTGTGTGTGTGTGTGTGTGTTTGCCTGCTGCAGTCTCGAGGCTCTTTTATGATGTGCGCATAAAATATTTGTCATACTCCAAAATCTGCTGGCAGCTCAGTATTGAATTTTGTGTGCTGACTGACTGACTGACTGGGTGACTGACTGACTGAGTAACCGACTGAGTTGGTGCGTCCAATGCGGCTGTTTTGTGGCCTCCATTAATGTTTGGTCCGCAATCCTTTTTGGGGCCACGCCCCAGCTTGCATAACAAACGTATCTATGGCTCCATTTTGATACGTATATATAAATATATATATATATATATATATTTGTATATATATATATCTGTACATATATGTATTCGTCGCGATGTTCTGCGGTGTCTAACGAACTGTGTCATTTACACTTTTGACTTTATTGTCAAGTCGCGTCGGCTTCAAATCTCGAACTCGACTCGTCGTCCTGCGCGTCCAATGTCTGCCGCTGATCCTTTTGCCGTGTCAATGTGAAAATATTTGCCTCAATCCGCTTCACTGCATGCACGTTTTGACGTTGACTGCAGGGCAGCTAACGCCACTGTCTCACCCTCACCCCCCTCCTTCACCCCACTCAATCACCCTTCCCTTCGCAGCTTCTCATCCTCGTCCAGATCCTTTTTCGCGTTTGCCTCGGCATCGCTTTGTTGACTTTTGCCCGGGACGCTTTGACGTCGATTACGCAAAGCCAATAATGAAATGACTTTGGGGTTTGATTGGCAAAACATTGCGGACTACAAATGCGAGCACCACGCCCACATCTCTATACGGCTCACTCCCTCGGCGTGTTTGCGCTAAAATTCACGCTCTATTAATGCCGCTGTATGCGAGAGTATGTGCCTGTGTGTGCCTGTGTGTGTGTGCCCGTGTGTGTGCGTTTGGTTATGTGTGGGCTCATCGTCTCTATTGTATACTGTCAACATTGGCGCTTGGAGCCGTCGCTTTGATTTGCCATTTTAATTAGCAATCAAACAACTAAAAATGCGATGCCCTATAAGCCCCCTTTTTCCTTTATCCTTGTGCTTTACTTTTTTTTTTTTTTTGGTATATCTTTTTTTGTGTTGTCGTCTCTTTTTTTTTTTGTTTTTTTGGCCATTACTTCAGGGCCCGCAGATCGAGAACGAGGCCCATAAATAAACATTCGAGCACATCGCGTTTTTCTGACAATGTCTTTTTTATTTATGTGCGCGTTTATTTTGCCATAGGTATTTCTCTGTGTGTTTGTATTTGCTTACATATGCCACACACACACACAACACACACACAACACACACACACACACACAACACAAATGTACACAAAACTCGGTACGCAGAGCACATATCGAGCAGCATATTTGGTATTGTCTTGCCTGGGGATATTTCACTCGCAGCTTTGCTATGAACAACGATTGATTCCATTTTCGTATGATATATACAATTTTTTTTCTCTTCTTGTTGTTTTACTCGTTTCATTTCATTTAATTTTTAAGGCTTAAAGACGGCAAACTTTTCATCGATACTTCCACTTACCGCAAGCAATTACTTAATGCACTTATGGCATTATGATTGTCGCTCGACAAAAGCGTATATATTTAAAAATATCGCCTTTTAATTAAAATGTAAAATAAATATTCAAATATTGAGTATATACTGTGGCTGATTGCATAAGATTATTATTGGAATTTTAAAATAAATATGGGGAAAAACTTAAAAGGGAGATGTCGAATTTTTAATGCTCTTTATCGCATATTTGCGATATATTATTAAGCTTTTAAATGAAGTTTTCTGACAAGTAAAAATAACATTCTTCACTTTATAGTATAAGTGGTTTTTTACTTTAAAAAATGCCAGTTTGTTTTTTTTTTAAGCTGGTAGAGTACAGATGAAATCAGCTTTTAATCTTACGAATATGAATATATATTATTCATAAGCACACTTTTACTTCACGGTGTGTGAAAAATATAAATTTCTAAGTGAGAGCATAAAAACGCAATACATAAATAAATATACGTTCAATATTAAAAGCTTTACTTACTTTTCCATTTTGCTCAAAAGTGAAAAAGAGAATATTGGTTTTATGCTTTGCACTTGGGAATCTTTATATAAATTGATTACAAGTTTAATAAGGATTCTCATTTGAAAAGCTACTTCCTTGAGTTTTCTTTATATTCAACCGAATATTATACGAATATTGCGTTAAAGTTATAAATCATTGCACAGAGTATTGTGTAGTTGGTTGCACCCGTTCGGTTGCGTTACCATTTGTTTATTTAAGTTTACACTTGATTTATTTTTCGTTTGAAGGTAGACGTATATTTTTTTGAAATCATCCGAAAACATAAATAAAAATTTAATGAATTAAAAAATGCAATGCTTTGTTTATGATTGATTTTGGCGTTCGATATGCATATTTAAGCACTCGTGTAATTTATTATTATTTATTAACTGCAATGAAATTAATGTTAAGTGATATAAGCTGCAAACAAACGAAAAATGTTTAAATAAAACATGAAAACTCTGTAACATGAGTAACTTACCATGTCGAAGTAAATATTTGTTTGAAATGAAAATCATTTTTTCAAGTTTGCACTCAAATTGTCTATCAGTGTACATGTTTTTTATTTATTGTATTACGATCTTCACTTTTAACTTAATAATAAAGCTATAAATAACTTTACCAAAGCTAACTTTATTTTGATGTTGCTCTCACTTAACAAATATCTTCATCGCTTGTACGCAATAATGGCGCCTGACTTCATTCCCCTCCACCCAAAAAATGTGTCCTTTCTAGGTCCTGCGCTCGTCTAAGTTGGCGCTCTGATGCGATTTCGATGTCGAATGTTTACATAACGCCCTGGCACAAAAGCCAATTGCTGAATGGCTCAGTCTGGCGCGTTTCTCTCTGTGTGTGTGTGTTTGTGTGTGTGTCTGCCCGTCTGTTTGTCTGTTTGTCTGTGTGGCATATTTAGTTACCTATATGATTTCATATCGCATGAATTTTATATAAATAAATCGCAATTGGCCTGCACACAAACAAGCAAGAAAAAAAAAGAAAGAAACTCGCGTTCTTGCAACTTTTGCCGTCTGCTTTATACATTTTTATATAAATAACATTTATTTGGCTCATTTGGCGGTTTATGGCCAACAAGGCGTCGTTCGTTCGTTCGTTGTTCCCCTTACCCCCTTTCCCCCTTACCCTCTTCCCACCGCTCTCTCAGCTCGTACACCCCATTCATGTTTATTTTTAAAGGCTTTGGCGCTCGCCCGTTTATCGTAATTACAATCTCATGTAAGCGATTTCGCGATGCTGTTGCACAACTTTGGGCCCATATCCATAAAATAGCAGGCCAGCTAGATAGATTCACATTTTTATGCAGATATGTAAAGTGTACTGTGGGACTCTTTTATTGGGGTCGCCTGTCCGGTTTTTTTTTTTTCGTTTTTTTTTTTTTTTTGTTTTTTTTTTTTTTTTTTTTTTTTTTGGGGTAAGCCATTGGTCAAACGCTTGGGGAATAATAAATAAGTGTGCCCGGTCCATTGTGTCTGTGTGTGTGTGTGTGTGTGTTCGTATGCCAAAATATGCATGTTGTCCCGGCCATTTCATAGTTCATTTGTATAGGTCTATGGCCAGTCAGTGACCAGGGAACAGAGTTTTGGGCTACGAAAGCTAGTCAACCAAGCGTGGTACAGTTTCTGTTACGGTTTCAGGTTTTTAGGGGGGGGGGGGAGGGGGACCCAGCTTGTTAGGACTTAGTGCTTTTGTCGATGAAGTGTGACGTTTATTAAACTCAATTTAAAAGAATGGCGGCTCATTTATTTTATTACTGCCTGTCAGTTTTGCTGGCCCGGCTAAAGTTACCAAAGAGAAACCAAACACAAGCCCAAAAAAAAAAACACACACACACAAATGTTGATAGTGTGGCACATTTACATGCTCTTTCTGTGTGTGTGTGCTTGTGTGTTTCTGTTTGTGTGTGTGAGTGTGGCATAACAACAACCAATTTGTTATTGATATTGACAGTTGCAAATAAATGAGCAATTTACTGGGCATGTTCTTTCCTATTCTCTTTGTGCTAAATTTAGGCGCCGCCAGCATTGGCCAAGTAAATGAATACTTAAACTCAATGTTCGGATTTTACAAATACCAGCAACAAAAAAAAAAAAACAACAACAACAACAAAAAATGAAATAAATAAATGCATTAGAAACTGAGCTGCCTGTGCAGAAAAATTAGTCCACGAAACTAGGCGATGGCTTGTGTAAGTGCTGGCCAAAATTAATTTTATGGCCAAAAAAGTTGTGTAAGAAAAGCAAAACTTTTATATTTTATTTCTTATATAAATTTAGAGTAGCCTGCGAGTGTTGCTGTGGTATTTATTTGCAAACTCTATCTATATATAACTTATAAATAGCATTTGGCTATTGAGACCTCGTTATGCATACCCTGGAGACTTGAGCTCCACTCCAGCCCTGGCTGCTTAGATGCCCTAATGATTTGGTTACTAAGACAACTTAGCTACTGGGGTACAGCTTTTCACTTTTCACTTTTCACATTTCACAATTCACTTTATTTTCATTTTATTTTTTTTCCTGAAATCTATTCTTGAATTTTATTAACTTGAAAAAAAAATAAAAAAATTTTTTTTGGTATTTTGCTGTTAGTCGGGCTTCTTACCATTTCGCTTTAAAGTTGTAGCATACTTTTAAGCGGGTTTTCATGGGAACCTCTATATATGTGTGTGTATGTCCTCTATTAGTTTATCCTTCCAAATGAGCTGCCCGCATAAGCGAGCCAAGCTTTTTTTCCTTTTGCTTGGGTCAACATCTCGAATTGACAAATGCGCATAAGTAGACAACACTTTTTTTTTGTTGCCCCAGCTCAGTTTAGCAGGCAACACTTTTTTCGCTCGTCGTCATTACAGCCCGGCAAAGTATGCTGCAATTTTTTCTTGTGCTCTCGCGTATTTTGATAGATGAGCCATGGCGGCCATTATGCAACACCCATGTGTGTGGGAGTGTCTTTGTGTTTGTGTGTGTGTGTGTGTGTGTGCTTGGTGCTTGACATAACTCACATTGCAGTTTATTTACCAAATGTAAAAAACAGTGCAACAACAACAAAAAAAAACAACAAAAACAAACACGTAGCAAAACATCAACAAACAGTAAAAGTAGAAGGAGACAGGAGCTGGAGTACGCCTGGCAGTGACAGCATCAGCGTGTGTAACAATTTTTCAACAGTGCTACACATAAGTCTGTCTACCAGCTGCTATAATGTGTTTCCTGTTTGTGCTCAACGCTCAAAAAGCGGATATGAGCGCCCCTTTCCCCAACGGAAATGTGTTTCAATGGGCGTTCAACTTGCTTTCTATTCGCCCACCCACATTTTACTTATATTTTTGCTTGCTTATTTTTTTTTTTTTTTTCAACTATTTGAAGAGGTTGCACCGCTGGCCACACACACACACACACACTTGACTAGCATATGGAGCCGTGCCCTGCCCCCCTACGTTATCTTTGCGGGCGGCCAAGAAATATATATGTATGTATGTATGTTTATACGGCCAAGAGCACCACATGAGCGAGCATTAGGAGAAAAAGGCGACTGCACACTGGCTGTTTTTTAATTTTTGCTGCCAAGCATATTGCTTTGGTATGGCCGTGTCATTGCCAGTGAACAGTGAACCAACCCTTCCCCCTCCCCCCTCCTCCCGCCGCCCCTGTGAAGGGGGGAACTGCAGTTTTGCTGGCACGCCCCCCGCGCAAAAATTGAAAAATACGCGCGATAAAACGCTTGACATGCCACGTAATGCGTTGCAAATATATTGCCAAAGTTTTTACCCAGCCATTGTTGCTGTTGTTGTTGTTGTTGCTGTTGTGACAGCGCAGCGTGCAACGGGGCAAAAGAGACAGCCAGTGAGGAAGAGAGTAAAGTTTTTAACTCGGCCCCGTTATTATTCATTATTGAACTGCCAGTTGGGGCTGACATACGCCGAATGCCATCGAGAAACGGTCGAACGGCAACAACAACAACAACAACAACAACAACGATAACTGCGGCAAAAACAACGGGACAGCGGGCCAACTGGAAAAACGGCAAGTGGGCATTGCATTGATTTTTAGCTCTTTTAATTTTTAAACGCAAGGCTAAAACTAATTTCATATCATTTGGCATTGAACGAAGGGAGGAACGGAGGCGGGGGAGGGGACGGGGGCTAATCGAGTGGTCAGAACTTTACCCGTTGTGGCTTTTACTAACTTGACTGTTAGACAAATGAATGTCCTTAACGAAACGACGTTTGGGTTATTCAGTGTGCATAAAAGAACAGCTCGGCGATTAGTCACAAATCGATGAGTATATTTTATAAACTCGTTGAATGTATAATCAATGGGGCCGCAGTTTATCAATCTAATGTCCAACGATTTGTCACTATTAAAAATAATTTTCATCAATTTCTTTTCAAACAACCAAAATAATGGCCAAAATACAACAAATTAATTACGAAGCTTTTGTGAAGTTATAAGCTTATCAAGGCATTCAAATATATTTGAATAAAAAGAGAAAACTTTGATTATAAAATTTATTCAAAAATAACCCTATTTAAAGCTAAAAAGATATTAATTATTAATAATTCCCTGATACTTGTATTTGTCATATTAGTATTTTTTAGATGCCTTTTAGGTTTAAATAAGAAACATAAAAATCTTTTTAAAGCAAGTTTTTTTCCTTCTATTTTTTTTGTGTGCTGTAAACAAGTTTATAAATAGTCAATAGTAAAAGCCACCGAGGTTGAATGACGTCACAGATTTAGTTGATAAACAGAAAAACCGAATATCTCTTTATTTTTTCACTTGCCAAATACAAATACAATTTTAATTTTTAATTTATTCATTACAAGTTGTTATATCTTAATTTCGACAAATTTTTATTGCACATTGCTTTTACATGCATCGAATGTATTTATACCCGTTTAAGTGTTTGTTGATGCGAATAGATTAAAAGTTCGGTTCGGTTCGGTTCGGTTCCATTGCCAGTTAGTGGGTATATAGGGGGCTTGCATATCACAGCCGCCATTGGCAGCTGATTGGTTGGCTAATTTTGTTGCCGGCCTTGCAGTTTTGCAGTTCACCGATATGCCCATAAATATTTGCGAGTCCTGGCATTTGAAATTTTTGTGTTGCCAGCTCTCCTTGTTTAGTTCACATTTTGTGGGCCATTTTGGGGGCCGCTGGTCGTTTTATCGGTTTTATGGTTTTATCGCTTTCGGCGCTGCCTTTGACGTCACCTTAATTAATGGGTTAATGCGACGCTAGCAGCGACATTGGCAGCGCTGGTAATTAAGCGACTTTGTCGTTGGCCTTCTGTGGCAAATAAATTATGCGTCTGCTGGGTGCGACAACAACCAACAACTAACAACTAACAACTCGCAACTGGCAACTGGCAACTCACAACTAACAACTGTATGGCAACTAATTTGGATGCGGCATTGATTTAATATTTGGTTTTTAATTAAAATTTTGTAATGTTTGTGGCTAAAACGTGCTGCGAGTGCATTAACAGCAGCAGCTGCGACAATGTCATATATTAATTGTATTGCAATTTAAGTGCGAGCGTGAAATGTGCGCTCAATTAGACGCAATCACTTGAAGAGTGGCAAACGTTGCGTATACGCAATGTGGCAGCGCCTTGATGACGGCGCGAGATACGACAGCAACAGCGACAACCGACAGCGAACAAGGACACGCAGTAACAGCAACATCACAAGCGGAACGATGACAATGAAGATAGAAATGGAGATGAATATGGTGGGTAAAAGGGGGTTGAGCAGAAGGCAGGGCGGCAAGGGGGGGGGGGTGGGGGGTTGGTGGGATTCTTGGTTGGTGTCTCTTCATTTACGTAATGTAAGCAATTTGTGAAAATTGCTGGCCAGGCCGGCAATTTTCCAGATTAAACTGCAGCAAAGTGCAATTGGGCGCAAATTTGTGTGCGGTTCTGCAGCAAAGTTTGCGCTTAAAAAGGAGTAGATTAAGATAATGAAGCTGCAGTTTAGAGCCGCCTGAATGCCTGAATGGCAGACTTGCAGGCTGCCTGAATGGTTGCCTGGTTGACTGCTTGACTGCTTGACTGGTTGGCTGCTTTAGCTGCTTTGGCTGGTTGGGCTGGCAGCCACTCCATCACTAGCAAATTAAAATTAAGATGAATTATGAAACGTCGCAAGATGCTGTCACAGGCCAGGAGACAGACTATCAACTCCCAGTTGAGTTGGAAATGGCTGCGAGCGTAAATTCAAAATTGATGCGAATTCCATAAATCAGTATCAGGCAGCGCAATGATCAATGACTTTGGCTGGATTGAAGGCACGTATCGACACACATTCTGATGCTTTATGACGTCAACGTGCAAGAGTCACAGGCACAAAGTGTTAAGCCAACAGCCAACAGCCAACAGCTTCATCATTGTCCTCGGGCCCCGGGGCGTGAATGGGTTACCGGGTTGGCCCGGAATAAAGCCATGAGCTGCCTTCGCCAAAGGATGCCCTGGCATGGCATGGCATGGCATGGCATGGCATGGCATGGCATGGCATGGCATGGCATTACAAACAATGTGCAAAGTGAGGGTATAAAAATTATGCCACGCCTCGCTAAGAAGGGTCATCAATGCGCCGCAGTCGCTTTAAGCTTTAAGCATTGATTTATAAGACTCTGCGCGCAGACAATCCGTAATCCGTTCTTGGCAACAGCCAACTGGGCAACTTGGCAAACTTGGCACAAACTATTCTCTCTGCTGTGCAAGTGCAATAAAAATGTGTGCCCATGACCAAAAAAAAAAAAACAAAACCAAGAAGAAAAAAAAAACACCAACAATGAAGAAAAAAGCCCGAAAAAGGGAGGGGAATACAGTCAATGTTGCAATGGGGCTGGCTAAAAAAAGAGGAGGGGGGGCTGGCTAAACGGGGCCGTCCATTTGCCCGACATTGCACACTATTAGTTGCAGCTGCCAAAAGTGATGAATGTGTGAAATGTAAACTTTGTTACGGAGAAATAACAGCGCCAAAAGCTGAGCGCCAATTGCAAAGAAAAGCCGGCAAAAACCAGGCAAAAAGGCAGCTAAAGCTCGCCAAAGACGGGCAAAGTAACGTAAAATGAAACCAAGCGACAGCCGCCTGTCGAAAATTGCAATTCTCCTCTTTTCATTTTTTTTTTTTTTTCATTCATTTTCTTTTTTTATTTATTTTTTTTTTTTTTGATATTTTTGCTGCGGCCGCAGCAGCGAAAATCCAATTAAAGCTGCTGTCATTGTGTGGGCGTGGCAGGGCGGCAGATGGAGCCAAAGGCAACGGAGTGGGGCGAGCAGCCGCAGTGGGAGCAAAAGTTGGCGCTGATTGAATGTCAGACACGGCGCCGTACATATGTGTCATAAAGCGGAGATTGTTTAGCTTACACACTCGGAAATCAGATTTTTACATTTCGCCAACTTTTCTTTCGTTCAAAAAATATATTGCACAAACAAAGCGTAAGCCAACAATAGGAACTCAAATATGTACATATATGAAAAATATTGCGTACAGCCGGGCGTGGCAATTTATGCATATCCTTACACATACATGGACTCCTTTTGACATTTATTTGATATAACAGAAAGTTTGTTCTTTTGTTTTACGCATAATTATTTAAAATTTATATAAGACGGAATTTCTTATGTATGTTATTTTTTGTGGCAAGTAAATAGATTGGCACACACACACACACACGTGCCGAACTGATTGGCCCAGTTAGTTTTGCCGGCTCATTACCTTTTTCATTAAAAATTAATTAAAGTCGCAAGTTAATTAGGTCTAAGCGTATTTATCATTTTTAGCGCAAGTTTTACATTTCTTGCCATGACAGGCAACCAACCATTGAACAGCGTACCAACAAACTAACGGTATGCCAAAAACTTTTGCGTGCCGTGCCACAAAACCAACATCAGACCAACCACCCAAACCCACTGCATTCCCTTCAGTGCCGCTGTCGTCTTTCGCTGCAAAGTGTCATTAGTCTGGCAAGCAGTTTGGCATAAATTAGTTGAACGTTGGCCAGGCTGGAAGGAAGGAAGGAGGGAAGGGGGGGCTTCAACATTTTTGTGGCATCGCCTTTAGCCTTTCAGCATGTAATTATTGATGAATGATCTGCCTGCTGTTAAATGTTGGCGCGTGCCTTCAACTGCAGCGAACCCCCAACCCCCCACCGCCACCCCCCATTCAGAGTGTGGAGCCTTTGATGTCTGGGCCAACCAGGAGTGCAAACAATGCCGTCAAAGCCAAGCCAAAGCCAAGCCACCAAGCCACCAAGCCATCAAGTCGAGTTGATAGAACGCTCGCTTAGAGTGCAAACTGAGGCCTCCGAGCCCAACAACAAAAGCTCAGCTAATATTGTAATAATAAACAATGGGCCAAGAGCTTTAATCGCTTTTGCTGATTATATTGCAGCCTAAGTGCTTCAAGAGCTCTGCTCAAAGATCAGGCCAAACGATAGCCAGCAGCGGCAGCTGCTAAGTGGGAAGGGGGAAGGGGAAAGGGGGAAGAGGGGAAAGGGGCCCCACAACAGAAGGCTTAATCTGATAAGGAATACTTACACATAGCCCGTGACTAAGCGGTTAGGTGCACTTTAACTATCGTGATGTGACACACACTGTACGGAAAATGCCTGGAAAATGAGGTGAAAAATGTTTTATTAGGCTTAAGTTGACAAATGTGCTATAGAGTGAAAGATTTTAAAGAATGGATATCTGCCAACACTTGACTCAAGACCAAGTTAATTATGCTTAATTATTGTAAACTTAAAGTAAAATCATATTTTTATCAAATCTTTCAAAGTTTGCTAGGCGTTATAATCCGCGAGATTTTCACAACTGTTCACATCCAATAATAGTTGATAAAAAAAAAAAAAAAGAAAAAAAAAAAAAAAAAAAAAAAAAAAAAAAAAAAAAAAAAAAAAAAAGAAAAAAAATAAAAAGGAAATTGCCTGCTTATGAGCGCCATAAAATGACACTCTGCAGCAGTTGCAGAAGCAGCAACAGCAACAGCAACAACAGCAGCAACAACAGCAACAACAGCAACGACAGCAACGACAGCAGCTGCTGTTGTCGCTTTCTACAAGCAACGATGACGCCATTGAAAAGCTTAAACGCTCATTACACTGGCAGGCATTAAATTAATTGGAAGCTGCGCAGTTCTAACTGCAAACTATGCACCCAAAAGAGGCAGCGAGCTGCACAGTTGGCCATAACAAGCGGTTATGGCCAGGACGAGGGTGCGGATTGGTGGCTGGCGGGGGGGTGAAGGGGGGGGTGGGGGGAGGATAGTTTTCTGTGAGGGTTGCTTTCGTTGAGGCAGCAAAAGCAAAAACTTTACAAAAGGCCAAAAGTTTGATGGCAACTTTTGTAGCTCGGGCCAAAAGCACTCGAGTTGCATTCATTGCTAATTTGGCTTTAATTGCATAAATGTTGCGCTTTTTGTACACGAATTTTTTTTTTTTTTGTGAAAAGAGCGAGTGTAAGAAGGCCAACAACAACAACAACAACAACAACAACAAAAATAAGTACAGAAACAACATTTTGAGGCAAAATAACCATAAATTTTGTTGGCAAAATGCATAAAATTACAGAGAAATACAGCTTTATACATACATACATACATACATATATAAATGTATTTATATGCAAATATATATCTATATGTATATTTGCAGGGTCTGAAAATTTTGTAAAATTGTTTGCCGAGTGCACTTGAAATTGAAATTTTGTTACAGAGCGTAGCAGGTGGATCGGACCTGGTCCGGTCCGGTCTGGGGCGGGGGCGGGGGCACGGCATGCTGGTCAGATAAGAGTCCGACAGGAGGCAACAAGACAGATGCAAATTTTTTGGCCAACAAACAAGCTCGTTTGCTTCTTATCAAGCCGCCCACCTGAATGGCCGGCCAACTGACGGACATACAAATGGCAGATGGACTGCCTGGCTAACTGTTCGAATGGGCCATAAGCCTGTCCATGGGCAAGTTGAAGCATTGCACAAATATTTGAAAAAGCACAAAAATTTGCTACTTAAATAAGTGAAAAAGTTGAGTGCCATCAAATGAAAGCAGATGGCAAACTGAATTTAATGAATGTTGCCGACCAAAATTTGCATATTTAAAAATAAAAAAAAAAAATTATTTTCATATATATATATTTTTTTTTTTGGTCAAAAGAAAAGGAAAAAAATTGCCACTTTTCAGCTCTTCTTTTATGTGTCCCTTATAGCAGTGACTGCTGCTGCTTCTGCTGCTGCTGCTGCTGCTGCTGCTGCTGCTGTTCCTGCTGCTAAAAATTTATGAATTGCACAGGGTTGCCAGCAAACTACGTAAATGGGTTGCCTGCATGCTGTGCGAGTTTACAAAGCCCCAAGTCCCTTTTCATATAATTTATATGCTTGCATATATAGAAATTAAATTGTTTTACTACACACACATATATATATATATATATATTTTTTTTTTGTGTTAGCTTTATGCTTAAATCATAAAAGTTTTCATTTGCTGGGAAAGTTTTTAAGCGTTCATTGCATTAAGTTGTGCTCGCTCCAAAAGGATGTAAGTTCGAAAGGACTTAATCAGGCACAGGCTGAAAAAATTTTATTCAATGATTTGAACAAATTATATTTATATTATGAGCTCACAGGATATTTCTGAGTCGTTTACCTAACGAGATTTAACATTTCTGTAGCTTTTATTTATTTTGCACGTTTTCTTTCTTTTTTTTTTTTTGCTGTACTGAACTGCTTAAGGTGCGTTGGAAAACTTATTGACATAACTGTCATTACCTGTCCAACGGCAACAGACTTGCCAAAGGTAAAATCCCCACTTAAACTTGCATTGGGCCGAAGCCGAAGCCGAAGTCAGGTTGGGGTTGCTTCAACAATGGAGTGGAGACTTAAGTTAAGCGGCCAACGAAAAGTGTATTCAAATATGCACAGCAGCGACAACAGCAACAACAACAACAACAACAACAACAACAATAAAAACAACTTAAAACAGGTGTACATGGAACGACATCATTGTCTCTGTCCCAATCCCCATTTCCAGCAAAACTCTGGCCCGAATCTCCTAGTGCCTGCCTGGCTGAGTTTTTGTTGTTGGTGTTTTTGTACGAAAAATGTTTGCAAGTGGCAAAGAAATTTTTAATGCGATAAAACTTTAATAAAGGCTCACTCTACATGTCGGTATGTGTCTCCTACACTTCGTGTATGTGTGTGTGGGTGCGGCCTAAAGTAGTTATGAATACAACAACAGTTAGACAAGGCAGAGGCCCAGGCACGAACCCACTTAAAAATGTATGTAATTGTGCAAAAGTGTTGCTGAGAATGGTTTTTCAGCGAGAATGTAAAGAAGTGTGACGGGATGTAAATGGTAGCAAAAGTTGCGTATGTGAATATTGTGTGTAGATGGGTAAATGGGTGGTTGTTGGGTGGTGGTTGGGTGGTTGTTGGGTGGTACGCAGTTAACTAGTAAGTAACAGAAGTAGTTATAGAAATGACAGACATGATGGCTGCAGCAAGTGCAGCTGCTCCTGAAGAAGCCAGAAACTGAGAAACTGCATCAAGGAGCGAACACACACACACACACACACACAGATACACAGATACCTTGGCAACGATACAGATAAAGACATAGACAGCGATGTGTCTCTTCGTTGACAAGCTGAGAATGAAGACGCTTCGCTGGGCTTGGCTCACTGCGGTGGCCAAGATGGAAATGGAAACGAAAACGTAGACGAGAACGAAGACAGGGACGAAGATGAAGACGAAGGTGTGCTAACGAGCAGACGACGCTACTTGAATGACAGCAGCTAGAAGTAAATTCCGCATTAGGAGCGGGCAGGACCCAGTTTGCCGTGGACTGTCTGTTCCGAGCGTTAGACAAAAGATACGCAGCTGCCTGGCCACGTAAATTGTTTCGCAATGCAAGGTGAGGATTAGAGAAATGTGTGTAAAAGAAATTACATAGAAATGAAAGTTTGCGAGTAATGTGTACGAGAATGAAAGAGGACATTTGGTGCATTTGATTATGGTGTGATGTCTGAGCTCTTACGAGTCCCATTCAGAAAGCAGAAGCCAGTATCCAAAGAAGATGGATGCGAGATATAATGTATTTTAAAAGAGATCTTAGAAGCTCTAGTTGATGGTCGAATTTAGCGAGTACTTTAATAAAGTTAATGTAAAGTTACTAAATAATAGGTTAAACTTAGTGTGGGTCTCTTATTTGGTATCCACCTTTCATTAATTTACCTTTACTGCCTTTTTAATTCGCTGTCAACTTAAAGTATTACCTATAAATTTATATTGAGTCCTTGGCAAAAGGACTTTTTCGGCATGCCTAATTAATTTTGCCACATTAACATTTACTGGACTCGCTGGTAATTTATGTCCGTAAGCTAATTATGCCAAAGGCTGTCCCACACACACACACACACACACACACACATATATATATACGTACATGTGTGTATTGTTGCCTGCAGCATTTCCGTTTCATTTAAATTAAAAGCCTATTTAAATGTTAAATGCAAAAAAAAGTGGCTTTTAATTTCATATTAAATTGTATAAGCAATTACCCAACGCAAATGCAATAAACATGGCGAATTTATTTTAATTTTCATACAAGCGGCCAGCTTGGCCAGCCCAAAGGCGCCACTGAGCCCAGTCAACACCAACACCAACAACAACAGCAGCAGCAGCAGCTGTCAGCATGTTTGGTGCCATCGTAGTTAATGCTCAAAGCCTTTTACAAAATTAAAGCCTGAAATGATTGGAAAGGGGGAACGACAGGGTGTCTGGGCGGATAGGGTGTCAGATTGCAACTGCAACGTAGCCTGCAATTGGCAATAGAGTGCAAGTGTTTGCTATCAAATTAATTGGCACTAAAATTAGCACGAAACTGCTGCTGGGCGCTTCTGGGCTGCTGCTGCTGCTGCTGCTGCTGCTGCTGTTGGCAACGGTTGCTGCTTTGGCTGATTTAGTTGCCACTTTTTGCCCACTTTTATCCACTTGGCCAAGTGTCGGCCGCCTGCTGCGTTTTCCCATTTCCACTAAGTACACGGATTTTGCATTAATGCAGTCGGCAGCACCAGTCGGAAAATGGAGGAGACAGCGCGCACTCACATGAATCATTCATTGATTTAATTACAATGATTGCCGAGTGCAGCGGATCGGGAAGGTGCTCGGCAATTGCCGGCGGCAGTTGCCACCTCTGCCAAGTGTTTAATTAAAAGTGCTAATGCAAAATAAATAAGCGGGATAGCTGACAGGAAAAATCAATTTGTGCTAATAAGCACAGCAGCTGTACAATTGTTAAATTTATGCTGAATCAAATCAGCAAAAGTAATTAACAACTTTTAATAGAAATTGTTGTGCACAAGTTTATATGTTTCTTTGTTAACTGATTTCAAATGTTGCAATTGAAATTGTTTTAAAATGTTTTCGGGTTTGCTTCTGCTTTTAAATAAACATGAATGGAAATAATAATGAAAAAGATAAGCGAACTTTTGCCAAAAACTTTTCTTGTTAATATTTTGTTATTTTATTCAGATTATTGAAAGATGAGAGCACTTAGAAAAGGTGTTCGAATAATCCCCGGCTACCTGGCAAGGGTTAATCATTGTTTTTTCGCATCCTTTCTTGGGCTGTGTGAAAAAAAAACGCTTGTTCTTTGTTGGGCCCGCGGCTTTTCACCCTTTTTATTTGTGTTTTCATTTAATTCATTCATTTTTAAACAATCGTTTTGTGCTCGCTACGTTGTGCTGAGCTGGATTAAACGTTTTTTTTAATTGAAATGATTGCGCCGAACAGACAAAACAACAACGGTTAAGAGCGCTTTTGTTATAAACAATAAACGAAAACCGACGGCTCTTGCAATATTTAATCCCCGAGTAACGCTCGCCAAACAAAGGCTGTCAGTATTAATTGATTGATCGTTGCTACGGAACTAGAAGGTAAAAGCTTTTAATAAACGGCATTTGAATGTGGTAAACAAAAATCATAACATCAATTTTAAGCGTTCTTATATAATTGTTTGTCTGATCGGAAAAATGAAACTTACTTTAAATTAAACCAGGCACCCATTAAAGTTTCATTTGTGCTAAATTCAAAAGCTTTCAGACTTGCTTGCATAAGAGAAGTTGCTCTGATAAAAACTTGTCACTTGGCAATTTCGGCTTGGCCAGTAAGAAACCAAGAATATAAATATCTTATATAAAACGTACATGTTTCAATGCATTTACACATTTCGTGACTAAAATGTTATTTTCTGTGAAAAGGTATATATAAATAAAAAAATAAAAAAAAAAATAGAGAAAATGTAATTCAATTGCTGAAGTGGATTTACACACAACGCTGTGCTCTCCATTCTGGCTTATACTCTTATTCATAGCTGTGCAAAATGCAATCACCGGGCAACCTTTGTCCGTGCGTCCACATTCCCAGCAACCAAAATGCTTGCTAAGCATCCAAGTGCCTAAAAGTCCATGCATATCTGGACAGGTGAAGCAGCAGCAGCAGCAGCAACAGCAGCAGCAGCAACCAGATAGACAAACAGAAATTGAACCCATTGAATTTCAGCAGCTGCACCACCCATCGCATTGCACCACCCAGCAATGGCATTTCCTTTTCACACACAGTGCCAACACCTTTGCGAATCGTAACCACTCAATACAATGCATACAATAATATTTTTTTCTAATTTCGTGTGGCTCTACTTTGTGTGCCTGCCTTTCTGTCTCTGTGTGTGTGTGTTTTGTCGAGCTGTGTGTAATGCTCTTTAATAGCATTAGTCGTGTTGCAAAAGGTTTAAGCTATCGCCTGAGTGCTTCTTTTTGCTCTTTGCTTGTTTTTCAATGTCTTCGTTGCGCTTTCATGCCACTTTGATTTTGCTTTGTGCATTTACCACGGACGTTTAATAGCTGAAAGGTAAATTGCACACTATTTTCCAACTTGCCATAGCAACAGCAATAGCAACAACTATAACTATAAGGAAAGCAGCAACACTTCCGCTGCCATGTCGTTGGATTGCCTTGTTGTTGTTGTTGTTGTTGTTCTCATTGCAGTCGTTTTTATTGCTGTTGTTGTTGTTGTTGTTGTTGTTGTGGTTGTTGTCGGCCAGCACGGAAATCATTTGATTTGCAATGTTCGTGCACTGTAAGGCGATCAAAGTATTTTGCCTTTTCTGTCCGGGCAGTAAAGCCGGCCACAGGACTCGCTTGCGGAAGACGTTGAATGAAATGCAGCCAAAATATCAAAAATGCATTTGCCAGCACTTTTAATAGTTTCTGCCAGCTGCAAAAATGGCCAATGCCAAAGCCCAAAATCCGCTAAAGAAAATTTTCCTACGTTTACGTCTCAGACGTCTTCAAACGGTTTTACTGCAATAACAATTTTTGCTGGCCGATTGGCTATTCAAATATAAAACAATTTCATTTAATTACAGGTATTTCAAACGATTAAATTTGTCTTTTGGTTTCAGTTAAATAAATGCCATTTGGCTTGCAGACATAAATATTTAGATAGAATTGTTTTAGCAAGCACAATTAGTTATTGTTAGGGCAACAAAGAATTGAATTCCTTGCAGATTACAATTTAACTTTACGAATATGCTAAGTAACTTTAAATTAATTATCAAATTTGATTACTGCAACTACATTTTAATTTTCAAATTAAATTTTCTCTGTAATTTGCTTTGTCAGCTTGTCAATATTTATTACTGAAGACTAAAAAATATTCTCATACGCCGTGTAGGCACTTTTCATATGCTTTTACACTTCTAAAATTGTAATAATTATTTATGTTTTTTAATACTATTATGGAATTCAACATACTTTGTGTCGTTTTATAAAATATGCTAAAATAAATGCATATGAAAATTCATACGCATAACAAGGATGCTGGCAGCTTACTTTCACCATGCTGGCCAGTTGCCCATTTTAAATATGTTAAAAAAAAACTTTACAAAAAATGCTAAATGATGGCAGGTCAAGCTGCTTAATTAGTTTATTTAAGCCCTGTGCTAATTGAAAACTGCAATGCAAATATGCAAATGTTTAAAATAATTAAAGGATATACAAAACTTAAGCTTTACCTTCCTTGCCATATAGTAGATAAATTCTGATATTGAAAGTTATATAGCTGTTTGCAAAAATATGTTGAAGGTCTGCGGCAAACAGTTTTTCATGTATTTGGTTTGTCAATGGCAGCTTAAGCTGTTGGCCAGATAGCACAAAAATCTGTCGATATCGTGGGCCAATTTGCAGGCTGGAATCGGAATCGTTTATCAGCATTATCAGTGCGTGCATTTGGCTATCGAATTGGGGTTTTTTTTTTTGCAGAATAAACGCGTATATAAATTAAACTGCAATGACAGTTGAATGGCAAAGCTAAAATGATTGGCTTGGCTATAATTCAAATTAATGGTAGATTATGCCACTCAAACTCGTTTAAATGGCCAAAAAGTGCGCCGAGCAGCCAAAGACAGAAGAATGCCAAGAGTCGGATTTTGTGTGCCACGCCCACTCCACCACCATCCACAAGCTGCCACATGCTGTGCGGGGTAAATTGCAGAAAAGAGAAAAATGGAAAAAAAAAAATAAATACAAAAGAAACTGCAGCAGACAGAAACATAAAATGCTGCCCCCAAAGAGAAGCGACAAATCTCGTGTCGTTGTTTGATTTTATAAATTCTCCAACCAGCTATAAGATTAAAGGATGGGCTGTGATTGCGTGTGTATGTGTGTGTGTATGTGTGTGTGTGGTGCGTGTGATGTTTACTGCTGACTGCGTTCAACGCGACGTATGCGTAATCTGCGCTTAGCATGCGAAAAGTCAGCCATAAAAAAGCCATCAGCTTAAACTGTTGCGGCCATAAAGGTTAACACTGGCAACAAAGCAAATCGCAAACGGAAAACAAAAAAACAAAAATAACAAAAACTACAACATCAAATGGCTAAACTGCTTAAATTTTAACGAAACAATGAGCTGAAATGGTTCGTCGTGAACAAGAGATCGAGCAATGGACAAGGACGTGGGCAGGGCAAGGGGAAGCGGAAGGGGTAGGGGAAGGGGTAGGGGAAGGACAAGAGGCGAGCGGGACGAACGCACGCAAGTGACGGCCATGAAAGCGTAAAAATGTAAAATTAACACGCAGCTTCTGGTTTTAGTTTTGTGGCAAACAGCAACTGCAGCAACAACAACAACAACAACAACAACAGCAGCAACAGCAACAACAACAACAGCAACAACAATAAGTGTTTTTTTTTTTTTGCAGAAAACAACAACTGCAGCTGGCAAACCGCAGCCATAAAAACCACACAAAAGCAAGAATGAAGTTGTTGCCGCTGCTCACTGTTAGCCGCAAAAGCGCTTGAAAAATATGTTAACCACAGTTAAAACAGCGCCAGGTCAAGCGTGCAGCGCGCGCAATCACATATACACACACACACAAACACACACACACAAACACACACACATACATAGAAAGCATTGTAAGAGCGAGCAAGGAAGAGACACGTGCGGCAGCCTTAAACGCTTGGCATGTTGACAAATGTTGCAGTCGACGCCAAATGAGCAGCAACCTGACGTTGACCTCGACGTCGACGTCGCAGTCGCTGCCGCTGTCGCTGTTGCTGGCAGTTTTAGTTGCGCTTAAAAGCATGCTACACTTTTTAATGCCGCTACTCATGACTGTGAGTGATAAGCGCCGCCAACGCCACCGACTGACATTTGTTTTAATGCAGCCGTCATCGTGTGGCAGCTTTGGGTTTGCTCTCTTTCTCTCTCTAACTGTTCTCGGCTGTGCTTTTTTGGCAAGTGTTAAAACTTTAACACACCAATGACATTATCAAACTGAACCTTTGCCAAGTTGCCGCCACTTGCCGACAATTTAGTTGAAATGCGAATCTGTATTTTGCTAATCCCATTGAGTGGTAAAGTTAAGGAAATTAAAACTGAAATATATATATATATAATATGTATGATTTATGATAAACTTGTTTGTTATTCAGGTGGAAATTTAACAGAGAGCAGAAGTTGGCATTTTCTTTGTGCAGGATCATGTTTCGGGTCGGACAAAGTAACTTGGCTGCTCACAATTAAAAAAGCATTTGAAAATCTGCTAACGTTGATTATGTGCACAATGCGTACGCATTAAGTTACTTGAGTTGCAGCATCACAATTCATTAGATAACGCATCGCATTTCAACTCGCATTAGTTGCACTCATTTGGCATTCAATGAACGTTTGCATTCAACTTCAATTTTGCTGTGCAGTCGATTTTTATTGACGTTTTTAATCAGCAGCTTTTGCAGCAGATCTCTTCGATATCAGCTAGCAAGCAATTTTACTTGAGTTCAGCTCATTCAAGTTTTATTGCATTGCTCCCACAGACGCAAACACAGACACAAATCTATATACACACACACACACACACACACCTATTTCATTAACAAAGTTTCATATGTGATGATATATGCCTTTTGCTGGCTTTGAGATGCCTGTGCGCTCCTTTTAGCCCGGCATGCGTGTCTGCTGCCACGCCCCCAATTTGCCCTCAGCGCCCTTAGCTCAGCGTGTATTGAGAGAGCATCTGGCGGCGTCTGTGTGAATCCAATTTGATTGACGTTACGAGTTTCTGCTACTGATTCCAATTGCAATCAATTTACTTTTGTGCTCTTCGCATCCGAGTTGAAAACTTCATTAGAAATTTTTTTGCCAGCCTCGACTGCCATTTTATTTCGCCTTTTCTTTCTCTCTCTCTCACTCTCTTACACACGCTCTGCATTTGTATTTGTGTGTGTGTGTGTGTGTTTTTTTTTTCAATTTCATCATTTGGCATTTGCTGCACTCGTCACGTTTGTTTGTTGCTGCTTTTACTGTTTGTTGCGTTTGGCAGTTGGCAGTTTTCAGTTTGCAGCTGCAGCTGCAGTTAAGTAGCCAAACTCACAGGCAAAATAAAAGCGAGAAAAGCAAACTTGGCGTCACATGTGAAAAGTTTGTCTGCGGCTTGCGGTTTTTATTTTGATATGGGTAATGATTATAGGCGAAAGTTCGCTTAATATGCACCAGACGCTCCTTGAGTCCTCCTGCCTGCCATGATTCATGGCGGATCCTTTTCAAATAATGTTGCAGCTGCTACAAACTACAATTGTAGTATGTTGAGTTTAAGAACTATATTAAATTGGTCAAAGTAGCTATTAAATGTTGCGCCCTCTTCAACAAAACTTGCATTGCAACTCTTTAAAGGTCTTTCATTATAAATTTAACATTAATATAGTCATTTAATTTGCTCCCACACTCAGTTTCTTTGTTTTCTATACACAAAAGCGCACATACACAAACAAAAAAAACACACACACACACATATATATACACATACAGACTCTTTCCCTTACCTCTACACTATGGAAATGTATTGTTTCATAACTTTTGTGTTTGCTTTTCAATCGCGATTTCAGTGCTTGTAGATTGAATTCAATTGTGTGTGAATGGTTTTTATTTCAATTTCGGGGTGTTAGTGGGCAGCTTTGCGAGGGGTAAAAATTTAAAAATATATGCTGAGCACAACTCACATCAGCAGTAAGGTAAGCTTAATAAAAATCAATAAATTTGCATTTATTTAAATGGCATTTTTGTATTTCATATGATAAATGGATGTGACAGCTTATATTCCAAGCTGACAATTACGAATTTTAAGAAAGATAACTAGACTTAAAGCTCTAGAGACTTTAGGGGCCAATTAAAATAAGTACTGATAACATTCTTTTTATTGATATGTTTTAATATTTGAATATCCTTTTAAAAGCATTTTGTGTTTAGGTTCTGCTTTCATTGCCACTATATAATTTTTTCTCAATTTTAAGAATTCAATTTTATAAGCCGATATACAAAAGACATTCTCATTTTCTAACTGAAGTTTACTTGTAAGTATTTGAATATCTTTTTAGATTTTTTTTTGTAAAATTTCTGTTTTCATTTCTTCTATAGAATTTTTTCTCAATTTAAAGGCTTTAATTATATTGTGTCCCATCACGTTTTATTAAACGATATACTAAAGACATTCTTCTTTTCTAACTGAAGTTTATTTTTAAGTATTTGAATATCCTTTTAAAGAAATTTCTCTTGAATTTCTTTATTCACTTTTTTAATAGTATTTCTTTTCAATTTAAAGCCTTTAATTATATTGTTTCTCATTACGTTTTATTAACCGATGTACAAAAGACTTTTTATATTAAGTTTCTGTATTCATTTCGTCTAGTTTTTTTTCTTCTCATTTTACAGGCCTTGATTATATTGTGTCTCATCAGGTTTTATTAAACGATATACAAATGACATTCTTTCTTTCTAACTGAAGTATGTGTTTATATATTTGAATATCCTTTTAAAGACATTTTATGTTAAATTTCTGTATTCACTTCTTCTATATTATTTTTTCTCAATTTAAAGGCTTTAATTAAATTGTGTCCCATCAGGTTTTACTAAACGATTCTTCCTTTCTAACTAAAGTTTATCATCAAGTATTTGAATATCCTTTTAATGACATTTTTATAAAATGTCTGTATCCATTTCTTCTATAGTATTTTTTCTCAATTTAAAGACTTTATTTATATTGCCTCTTATCAGGTTTTTTTGTACTATATACAAAAGACATTCTTCTTTTCTAACTGAAGTTTATCTTTAAGTATTTGAATATCCTCTTAAAGACATTTTATGTTAAATTTCTGTATTCACTTCTTTTATAGTATTTTTTCTCAATTTAAAGGCTTTAATTATATTGTATCCCATCAGGTTTTATTAAACTATATACACATGAAAAACAACGCAATATTTTGCATTGGCATTTCACAAATATTTTGCAATCTGCTGTCGCATGATTTTTCACGCTCGTTAATTCCACAGCATTGTGATATAAGGCAAACCACGATCCAGTAGCGTTTTGCAAGCCGAATGAAATATATATATGTATATGTACTTTATATATTTTTTAAAATTAAACAACATGTGTTGGATTTTAATTTGCAAGGCAAATAAAAAGTGTACAGCTTGTACAACATTTGCCAGTTGTCCAGTTGCCATTTGCTGTTGCTCATGTTGTTTTAGCTCGTTGTTGCCGCTTGGTCAGGTGTCGCAACAAATTGAACAACGCGAACGACACGCGGCAATAAACGCGTGCGTTTTTTGTCGCTTCGCTGCAAAAAAATAAAAAACGAAAAAAATACCAGCAGAAAAGTGGCTCTAATATGTTTTAACTGCAATGAGAATGGAGGCTGCTGGCCTCGCTGTGCCGGCGAGTGGATAGAACAAAACGGTCAAGCAATTGACATGCCTATGAACCATCAATCACTTCAAACTCAACCGCCCCGCTGCCTCCTGGCGTGTCCTTGCAGTTGTCACTGCAATCAGCAGACATGAACAATGGCCAAGTAGCACATACACACGTACACACACACATACACATTCAGTTGATATACGTTCTGGCCATGTTCTGGCCGAGGGTATAAACATTTTGTTGTTTCGTATGTAGTAGAGTAGAACAAATATATATTGAGTTTGTTTAAGAGTTTGTCGTAGACTTTAAGGAAACTTTTGGAAAATATTTGCAAAATATATATTTATCAGAAATACGATAAACGTTTAAACCATGCTTGTATGCAAAGAGACGCTTCTGGTAAATCTTTTATCAACATTTTTGTGCACATTCAAATTCGCCTTTTGCCTGCTCAAGCGTATGCAGCTCGTTGCCATAACTGGCATTTCAAGAGTAAACCAACCTCGACGCTTCGAATATTGTTGCCCTTTCCACTCGACTGGATAACCGCCGGCGCTGCCACCGCAAACAATGTAAATTATAAAAGCAAAACGAAGGCAGTTGACCAACGTTTATTGTTTTTTTTCCCACTTTTTTATTCTTTTTTTTTTTTTTTTGTATTTTGAAGTGTCGACAGGCAGCCTCTGTTACCCTTTTCGCACTGCTTTTTGGTTCTGTTTTGTTCGTTTTTTTGTTTTTTTTATTTTTTTATATCAGTTAGCTGTTTTTTTTTTGTTTTTGTGGGTCAGCAGCAATCATGCCATTCTGCTGTCAATAAAAACTTGCCCACTCCCGGAACGCTGACTGTCAACATTTTGCAGTTATTTTATCTCTGTGCCCAGTGACAATGTCATAAAAGTGCAGCTCAGGTGCAAGACAAACATTTTGGATTGCTTTTTTTTTTGGTGTTGTTGTCGTCGTTGTTGTTGTTGTTTTAGTTTTATTTAGGAGCTCGCCATTTGTGTGTGCTCAGTGACTTTTTGTTACATTGCACATACGCACTGTTGCGTTTTAATTAAGGCCAATAGATTCAGCGCTAAAAACACACAAAAACCAATTAAACCAAAATAACGGCAACATGTGCAGCAGCTGCAACAGCAAAAACAACAAACGGCAACACGATTGCCAAATAAAATGCAATTACGGCCCCGAACTGAGCCACTAAATTAATAGCAAGCCAACGGTGTACTGCGTACTGCGTACTGCGTACAGTGTTCAGTGTCCAGTGTCCAATGCGGCGTATGCGTAATGCGAAATGCGTAATGTGAAATGCGAAATGGGAAATGGGAAATGGGAAATGCGAGTATGGGATCAGCTGAAGCTGTGCTCGGCTCGGCTCGGCTCGGCACGCCAGCCGCAACAAAGCGGACAATTTGCAACGTTAATGTGTCGTCCTTGTGTCTGGCAAATGAATACCGGGACATGCTCGGAAGCCTAAATGCAGCCGCATTGCGAGTACTTGCAAGTAATTACAATTGACGATGCCAGCGAGGCCAGTGTCGTGGCCCATTCATAAATGCATTTAACGTGTCGCTGCGGCGGCAACACGGTGGCAAACGCGGTGGCAACCCGTTGCCAGACCAGGTGAACGTGCCGCAAATGCAACTAACAAGGAAACAATTACGCGTTGCAGCTGTCGCTGCCGCTGACGCCCAGCCCGGTGATGGAGGTGCCGGCGCTGGCAATGTCAGTGCGGAATATCGCATTAGAAATGTTTTAATGCAGCCCCGACGCAAGGACACCACCAAAGCGACACGCAGGACTTTTTACCTAATGAGCAAATGAAGTCGATTAAAGGTGTATATGAGTTGGATCTACGTGTGCGTGTAAGTGTGTGTGTGTGTGTGTTTGTGTGTGTTTGTGTGTGGCATTTGCAGTTTTTAATATGAGAAATGTTGATTGCTGTGGCAGATAGCAAACGTCTAACAGAAACCGGGGCGTATGCGTAATATGCGCAACTCTACTGCACGCGCGTCGTGTTATGTGTGCCTTGGGTTAGCTAAACTATCCATTGTGCTGTCCCCTATGCGTTGCCATGCGAGTAGCATAGCCCTTGCCACCAGCCATGGGAATGCATAATGAGGGGCACTAATCGCAGGAAAACTTGCCACGCAATGAGGGTAACTGCTTTTAATGAATACGAGCAACTTCTGCATGTGCCAAGTTGTTGTAAGAATTTTGCAATATGAAAGCAATTTAAATGGGTGGGAATATGCCATGGATTGTGGGCATACACAGGAAATGCATTTCATCATTAGCTCCACATGAAGTCAATGTCATAATATAGAGCTTGTGCATTGTTTTAACAGCTAGTACAATATAATTAATTACTCTTATCTCGGCATAGCTTAAATGTTTTGTCAGGCATTAATTGCAACATTTTGCTGCACTTAATCAAAACGCTGTGATGTGAAAGCGCATTTGCAACATTCCTGGTTTAGACGATAAGCCGGCCTTGTTATTATTTAAGTGAGTGCTGTTTAAATTGTGTGGAGTGTGGGACGCTTAAATTTTGATTGCAAAATGTCCGAAAGCCTGCTTATTTGATTAAATGCGCCCAAAATCTAGCTACAAATGCAGGCCACAACTCATTTAACTGTCATGCACTAAATAACGCCAGTGTAAATCTACATGCCATAATCGCACACACACACACATACACGCATAGTATAGAGCTTATGGCTGTACATAATACATATGTATACATACATACATATATGTAGAGAGAGTTACGAGTTGAGCCTGGCCAGGCATGGCCTGGCTGGCCATAATGAGATCACATGACATATAATGAGGTGCGCTGTTAACGTCGCTGCTTATAACAGTTATCTGTGTGTGTGTGTGTGTGTGCTGGCGCGTGTGTGCGTTTTGATATCAGCGACTAATTGCACAGATGCCAACGATTCAAATTCAATTATTCAAGGAATTTCATTAATTTCAAATTAGCTCAACGAGCCAATGGCAACACTTAAGCACACACATACACACACACATATTAGCCACGCCCATGGCCACGCAATGAGGCGAAAGTAATGCCGCAGCGTCGTGGCCAGCGCCGAAAAGCGGGCAACACTTTTCATAAATATTAAAGGCAGAACGCCATATAAAATATAACGCATACCACATGTTGTCCGCAAGTGCAGCCAGGTGTAGCAGCAGCAGCAGCAGCAGCCCTGACACCGCAGCAGCAGCAGCAGCAGCAACAACACTTGTTGGTTTTGTTGCTGCGGCCAGGCAATCTGCCAGGACACTCAACAGCGGACAGGACATGCATGGGCATAAAGTTTGTTTTATGCAGGTTTTTATTGTTTTAATAGTCCAGAGACGACACTCAAGGGCAAGTGGAGCCTACGAAATCGAAGATGTGCTTGCCAGGAACGCGAACAAGGCGGCTAACCGCCAAATGACCGCAACTACAACAGCGGACACAAGCAGCAAGCAGCAGGCAGCAGGCAGCAAGGAGCAAGACCAACTGCAAATTGCAATGTGTGTAAATTCACACAGCTGCGCCCCGCCCGGATATAAAGTCAGGCCTGACAGACGCCAGACGGCGGCCATGTTGGTCATATTTAATGTGTGCCTGGTCAACGCCTGGTCAGCTGCGCCACTGCTCTGGTTAACTGGGTGGGGCTTTGGGGGAAAATTCGGCGGAGGGGCGGAGAGGGGGAGAGAGGGGGGGTAAGGTAGCACCCAGGCGGACAGGGATGGTTCAGTTTGCATTTTTTATGCGCCCACAGCTGACAGCCATGGCCCAATTTGTTCATACGTATATCTGTGTGAGTGTGTGTGTGTTTGCATATGGTACTCTGTGTGTGTGTGTGTGTGCGTGTGTGTGTTGCAGGTGTCAAGCCATGTACAATTTTTGTGGCTTTGATTGCCTTTTCTGCACCAGAGTTATGAATGAAGTTTAGTTGCAGTTGAGTTGAGTTGAGTTGAGTTGAGTTGAGGCCAACTCATAAATATGTCAGGACTTTCTCGCACAATCAGAGTCTTAAGTAAATTTCACATGCTAAGCAGATTGAATATGTGTCTGTGTGTCTGTGTGTGTGTGTTTATGTTTGTAATATTTGTGCTCAAACTGCGGCAATGCAATGAAAACATACGAAAAATGTAAATAAATCGCATGATGTGCCATATGTGTGGTAAACTTGCTTGCTTGTGTGCGTGTGTGTGTCAGTGTGTGTTAGTGTGTGCGAGTGTGTGTGTGTGTGTGCTTAGCAGGCCACAAAGATACACACAACAGCAGTAAAAACCAACAGCGACACAGCAACAAATAAAAGCGCACAAACATAAAACTAAAGCAAGTAAAAGCAACTGCGCTATTTACTAAATTTTACATAAAAAAATAAAACTACAGAAAATAATAAAAAAACCCAAAAAAAAAAAAATACATGCAAATAAAAACAAAAAAAAAGGCAATTGAAATAAAAATATTTGTCAAGCAGCAACGAACAATAAATGCTCTAATGAATTTGAAGACTTATGGAATAGAATAAAATATTTAATAATTTTTGATACATTTTGGAATTGTTTTTAAAAGTGGTTAAAAAGTCGCTTGTGCTTAAAACAATTTCAAAAGTATAGACAAATAATTGCTGGCCAGGAAATGCAGTCGATACCGTTAATAGCATGTAATCAACTGTAGCGAGTGCAAATATTACGTATACGCAAATTATAAAGGGCGTATAAAGTATAGTACTTAGGAAATAATACCGCAAAGGGCAAAATATAGTAAGCCCAAGCTGCACTTATAACCAACTTTTCGTTGGCTTAAACTGTTATAAAAAGAGAAAACAATTCATTCGCTTATCAAATTTGTTCGCTTTTCTCGTTTACAATCACATTGTGAAGTAGTTACATCATCAACAATTTGAGTTGAGCTTTTACAATAGACAGGTGACTGTCATAAACGGATTTCAGCTGCTTCATTGGGCTTAAAGCAATCTTTGGCTTGTTGCAGTCAACTTTGCTCAGTTTTGCTTGGCTCGCTCAACTCGACAGGTTAGTTAGGGCATCTCAGCTCTGGGCACAAACGAGGAGACCGCCTCGTGCCGCCTGTTTGCAGGGCAAATAAAATACATACTATCTGGTGGAAAAAAACAAGAAGTCGTGCGGCATTTTTGCCATAGCGCAAGACGAACAATAAAAATTTACAACCAGCAAAACGAACCTACAAACGAACGAGTGGCAAACAAAAGCGAGGCGGCTCCGCCCAGCCAGAAACCAAAGCCAAAAACCACACCGACCGGCAAATGAGCAGTGGGGCAGGGACACCCAAAAAAGAACTCAATAAATTGTCATGCAGTAAAATGTTGTTTTGTGTGGTGCTGCACAAAAAAAAAAAAAAAAAAAAACCCAAAATAAAAAAGAGGGAGAGGAAACCAAAGAAGGGAAGGGCAAGGGGGAGGGGGAGGGGGAACGCGACTTTGTTTCAGCGGAACAACGCGACAACAAAAATAAAAAAGAGGAGGGAAAAGAGCTGCAGCAACAAGAGTGCAGTTGGAAACATAAAGGGGCGCACGTAAAATGCCAAGACAGGAGCAAAGTGCAAGTGGCCAACCAATACTTATGCACACAGCTCGAGTGTACATATATTAAAACACACACACACACACACACACACACGGATATACAAAGACACAGACAGGCATGTTAAATACATGTGCACAGCCTGACCGAAAATCACATGTTTAGTTGTACGGGAAGGATGTGATTCAAGTTGCAACAGCAACAACAACAACAACAACAACAATAACACGAACACCGCCTGTGACATTTTGGCATATCAACTGAGCAGCAAGTCCTGCGGCTGCCTACCTTTTCAGGCCACCGCTCCCTTTGACCATTCTTCTTTCCTGTTAAGGTTTGTCAACGTTGTCAGCTTTGGTGCTGTTGAATTTTTCATGCCCATTGCGCGACATAAACTTGGCCTGCCTCTAAATTAAGGCGGTTTCGCTTTATTGGCCAGCCTGCTGCTGCCTGCTGCCTGCTGCCTGTTACTCTTGTTGTTGTTGTTGTTGTTACTTCTTTTTGTTATTGTTGTTGTTTTTATTTTTTTGTAGTTGTGGCTGTTTTGCTGGTGCTTTCGTTACGTTTTCGGCTGCGGCTTCATTTGGCTTTCACGTAAATGTGCGCTTGGCGTGGCCGTGTAATTGAGAACCCTCCGTTTGCCAGCGTCCTCAGTGCCTTTTAAGTGTATTAATCCTTTTTTATATGCGCACAAAAACCGCAGACGCAGTCGAACACACACGCACACACACATATACACTAAATTAAGTATACGCGCTGTATGCTCGCGTAATTTTCTTATTTGATGCCGCTAAACATTTTGGCTCGTTTACTTCGCCAAAATTGCATTAAAGTTGCATAAGTGCACATGGTGTTAATATTTAATTTGGCAAAGAGCTTTCCAAACAGCGCCGGGTATCTTCACACAGTTCGTCCTATTTGCTGTCCTGCCGTTGTGCACTTAGCGCTTGCTTTTGTCCAGCTCTGGAGCGATAACGTTGACATCCACGCTTAATAATATCCTTTTGCCGTTTCCCAACGCCGAAAAACAAAAGCGCAGCAGCGACAGCAGCGACAGCAGCGACAGCAGCTAACGCCGCTGCTCTCGTCCTGTTTTTCCTGGTCGTGATTTTTCCCAGTTAAGCTCCGAAAAAAGCGCAACGCGCAAATGGAGATAAAAATTTGCCATGCCAAGCTAAAGGAAACGACAAAAAATACAAAAACGAGCAAGAAGAAAAAAACTAAAACCAACAACAGCCAAAGTGCAGCAAAAGTATTTACAAAGCGTTATCGTGATGCGACCCAAACAGCCTGAACTCTGAACTATCCAACATCCAACCTGCCCCAAACAAGCCCCCCCCCCCTCCATCCCCTTTCGACCCTGCCAACACGTTTGCTTGTTTATTTTTGCTGCTGGCATTTGCTCCTCTAATTTCTGTTGCTGCTGCACTTTATAAAAGAGTTAAATAAAAATAAAAAAAAAACGCGATACACTCGTCGCAAGTGGTGCGAAAAGGCAGCTAAAAATATTGAAAGAAGCTGTAATTGTATATAGAAAAAAAAAAGGAAATAACGAAAAGTAGAAGAAGAAAGTCATTAGGTTGACCTTTTTTGCATAAATGCAGCAAAAACTTCAAAGTGTTAAGAAACCAGCGATGAAGAAATTGATTGCATAACCATTTCCGACATGAAGCTGCACTTTGGAAAAGAGAAAAGAATAATTTAAGACCAGTATTGGAACGTTTAATAGATGTTAAATATATAACAACAACATTAGAATGTTCAATCAATTGAAAAGAAATCAAAAACCGATAGTTTTAAATAAGTAAAGATTTTATTAATGCGGCTTTAACAAAATTCTATGGTTTATGGCAACTAAACTATTACTATTACTATTACTATTACACTATTACTTCAGTTGTTCGTCATCTTTTATTTTCCATAAAGTAAGTTGTCAGCTTCTCTTTGGTATTATCTGCGCATTTTACAGTTCTCTGGCGTTCGCCAGTCATTTAATCTTCTTTACAATACTCTCAACGTTTCTTTTTTTTTTTTGTTGTTTTTTTGGTGCAGCTTGGTTTTTTGTATTTTGTTGCCACCCTCTTAACACGTTGCGCCTCATCTTCTATTCCATTTCGTTATTTACGAGGCGGCAGCTCTTAAGTTTAAAGCTCATCAAGCGCTTGAGCATTAAATTTCGTTGTTCACAAAATAGTTTCGCATTTTTATAACTCAATTAAGGCGCCAGCTCGGAGCCAATTAAAATGAGCAGACAGCCAGCTGATTAACCTTGTTACTTATATATATATTTATATACATACATATATATATATAATATATAGTATAGTAGCGTATATTTGTCAGCCATGGGCAACGCCTGCAAGTGTGCATTGGCCAGGCCAGGCCAGGCCAGGCCTTAAACCGTAGCCCAAGTGACCGTCGCCAGGTCACGTCGCCGTCGTCGGGGCGTAATGGTAATTGTCCGAGTGCAAAAGCGAGTGCGAAAGCGAGTGCAAAAGCGAGTGCGAGTGCGAGTGCGAGTGCAGCAATGACGTCATTCGCACAATGCCACGCCCACACCATTCGCTATCGCCCAGCAAATGTTGGCACGGTAATTGTGTGCACTGCACCACGCTTCGGTTGGCAATATTGTTATGACCAAAAACCAGGTCACAAAGGACTTTTCACAACACCCCCCCTCCCCCTCCTCCCCCCCCCCCCTCTCTCTCTGCTCTCTCTCTCCTTCGCCTGCACCCCGATTACGCCCGCAATCGCGCTGACTGTTGTTATCGTTTTTCTTGGCCTTAGCTTTCAGCGCGAACGCGCGCGCATATTTTATTTGATTTATTTATAAAAAAACAAAAAAACAAAAAAATAAATGAAAAAGAAAAACAAGAAAAGACCGCATAATTTCACTGAATTCAGCAACTTTAAGAATTCACGCTCCAGAATCCAAGAGAATATTCAATCTTTAATTTCTTCTTTATTACATTCTCTTCTCATTTTTTTTTTTTTTTTTTTTTTTTTTTTTGGACAAGTGGAGCCGCAACTGCAGCAACTGCAACTGCAGCAACTGCAGCAGCTGCCATCTGCCAGCTGAAGATTTCGCAGCACTTTTGCTATTTTGCATTTAATATTTATGCCGCATATCTCCGCTACTCTCTCTCGCTCTTTCTCTTTTACTCCCTGCTAAATCCCGTTTCTTGCCTTTGTGTACTTTGCAGGCATGCATCAAACTCGAAGCGCTCAACTGCTCAACTCGTTGCGACTTGGCGACTTGGCTCAATCCCTGACCAGGCCAGGCCCGGCCATGGGCTGCTGAATAATTGATGCAGTTTTGGTAAGTGCATTTTGAAAGAGTTTCTTTTCTTTTGGCTCAGTTCTTTAGCGCTTTAGTTCTTTAGTTGTTCGGTTCTGAGTTTCGTGGCTTGGCATTTCATTTAAATGCATGCCAGGATCTCGCTCGTTCTGGCCAGAGCCTGACAAATGAAGTGTTCGTCGTGGGCGGGGCGTGCCGAAATCCTCATGCATAAACCAATACGCGCTGCTTGGCGAGCAGCGTTTACGCGCCGGATGCGGAAATTGTACAACAACAATGGACAGCAAAATGGCATCGAGGCCAACGAAAAAATGGCGTTAACAGCACCTTCACAAAGCCACGCACACACACACACACACACACACATACACAAATGGGAGACAAGAACTCACATTGCCGCACATATTGTCCACTATTTTCACACATTTGTTTGGCCATTTCAGAGGACAGCGAACGGGGGGGCGGGGGCGGGGGCGGGGGCGGGGGCGGGGGCTGGGGCGAAGATTGGTGGCCATTATTTTGGGTCAACCTTCTGCCATCTCTCTCTATCTTGAGCGCCTTCACAGCTATTGCCGTTTCGCTGGCAAACTGTTTGCCGATGGCATCATCAACTTTACCATTAAGTTTGCAACCCAAAATGTTCATGATTATGCAAATGCTTGGCCGACGAGTATATTAAAATTGAACACAGCGACTTTTGGGGGATCGAAGTGCAGCCACAGCGATCTTAGGTAAACATTGTGTATTATTCAATAGCTGGCTATAGTTAAATTCATAACATTATTACGTATACGCAATGTGAATACGCATAAAAGTTAGCCCATCATTAAGTTTATAAGTGTATTGGTTGTTCGTGAAGTGAACTTTAGCCGAACGTTGTTTATGTATGCATTTGCTAGCTTTATCTTAATGCTGTCTAGATACAGAATTTTCGTCGCTCTTGCCGTTCCGCATTGGTCAGGGTCTGAGCTTGTTGTTGTTGTTGTTGTACAAGCTTATTGCTGTTGTTGTCGCACTGCTTATCCTTATCCACAACATTGTCGTCTTTCGTTTGTTGCTGTTGTTATCGTTGTCGTTGTCGTTGTCGTTGTCATCGTCTTTGCCTTTCGCCTTTGCCATTGCGCTGCCTTTCCGCTCGTCGTTTGTTTTGTCATTCAATTCAATGAGGCTAATGTCCGTTGAGTTTTCCACCGCACCTACAGCTGGAGATATAGCCAGTTCAGCTTGTTCTCCTTGCTGTTGTTGTTGCTGTTGTTGTTATTGCCCTGTCTGGTCTGGCCGGGCCGGGCCGGGCCGGGCCGGGCTTGGGCTCTTGTGCGTCCATTGCTTCCCATGTTGCTGTTGAAGTGCCATTAAGTTTAGTTGTCACTTAGCCTCTTTGCTTTTATATGCCCGCTGCTGTCTGTTGTCCGTTGTCCGTTGTCAGGCTGTGCGACGCGTTGTTGTTATCCTTTTGGCTTGAACGTCTTAAGCGCCTAATACCATGGCCATAAAAATGTCCAACTAATGCTTTAAAGTGTGCCAGCCAACGACACGACCCAAGTCAACTCAATTCGACTTCAACCAAGACAGGACAACACAGCTAAACACAAGACGAGACGAGACGAGACAAGACGAGATGAGATGAGTCCAGTTTAACTGAACTGAATTGAACTGAACTGAACTGAACTGAACTGGGCTGATGCGGCTGCGGCTGTGGCTAACACTGAGTCTAAGACTGAGTTGGTCTGAGTAGCTGCCAGTTTTTGTTATTGCAACATTTTGGGTTTCTTTCATCGATCGTTTTGCGTGCTGTTGTTGTTTGTCTTTTGTCTGTTTGATTTTCAGCTTTAAATGTTTCGAACGGCGCCGACGACTTAACTCGTTTTTATTTTTATTTTTATTTTGATTTTTATTTTCGCTTTTGGCCAGCCTGAAATTGCGTGTTAATTTTCACACAAACAAAAGTGCGACGGACAGAGCCACGGCCGTAGCCGCATTCGACAACGGCTACAGATGCCGTCGTATTTGTATCGTATTCAGTTTGTGTTTTGCGGTTTTTATTTAAGCCCCGTCCGCAATTCGAGCTACTTGTGCGGATTTCTGTTTGGCGTGTTTGTACGCCACTCGTTTAAATATTTGCATTTTTATTGTGGATCAGGACACGTTGCTCCTTTTGGTTCATTAGCAGACAGCCCAGCCGCATTTGCGCTACGGTTGACCAAAATCCGTTGGGGTCACACACTCTATACACTCTCTATTCGAAATGAGTAGCTTAAATGGTAGCCGTGCCAATTGTGCCAAACTTTCGTTTCTAAATGAAGTACAAGCCATTCAATTAAGTTTTGCCGGAAAACAAAAAAAAAAAACAAAACGAAACTTGCAAGCGAAATGCAAAAAAAAAAAGTTCAAACTTTAACTTTTCGATCGAGTTTGCGTTGGTCTTGCTGCTGTGCTGAATGAATTTTCATTACGCTGCATATATTTGGGCAATCATGTAAACATGCCGCGCCAATTTGTGTGTATGGTCTGCAGCTCCTTCGACCCGCCAACAAATAAGAAACAAAAAATGTTTACTTAAAAAACATGTCAAAAATTTGCAAGCAGCACCCGCCGAAACACTTTACACTTTAATGGCCAGCTCGAAGGGGTGGCGCTGGCCCGGAAAATGCATTAAAAATGCAGATACAGCCGCTGGCAATGGAGCTGGCACTGGAGCTGGGGCTGGGGCTGGGGCTGGGGCTGAGGCATGTGCAAATTTCAACTTGTCAATTTATGATTATGGCACCTCATGAACCGAAGCAAAATGTAAATTATACCGCCACCGACGAAATGAAACTCAAGCGAATAACAAGTAAAATTGCTGCCAAGTCTCACAGTGTGAGTGTGTGTGTGAGGACTTTAGTGTGCGGGATGCCAATTTTAAATTTAGTTTTTATTGTTGTTGCTTGTGGTAGTTGGCAGAATGACTTCTTACCTGCCTGCTGGCTGCCTTGACTGGCTTCCCGACTGGCTTGTTACATTTAACGCTTTTTAACGCCGAATTGACTACACACCAACACACACACACACACACATTTACTAAGTCAGTTGTTTGGCTGTTATGTAAATGAGAATGAGCCGCCTGCCGTTCGTCGCTCCTTCAGAATGTTGCTCAATCGACAGGAGCCGCGGCGCAGGTGCATTGAAATAGTTACTTAGTACGTTACGTATACGACGGGCTGTACACAAAACTCACATGTACTTTGGCTGGCAAGCAATTCAATGGCAGTCCAGAGTCGTCAAGCCCGGTTAACAAACTGTCAATTTGGTTGCATGTTCAGTTGTTGCCACTTTACACCGTAACATAAGGCACATCTGTTCGCTGACAGGCTGTGTTCGAAATAAAACCATAACTATGTTTGTAGGACAGCAATTGATTCAAAATTATATTGAGAAGCACTCAGAAATTCAATTAAAAATCTTTTACAAATACACCTGGATTCAAATGAACTTTTATTGATGGCAAAATACGAAAATACAAATTAAATTCAGACAAACATTTTAAAAGGAAATTGAATATCTCGAATTTATGTAGAAACTGAACTAAATTCATGTATTTTCGCATTGGCTTATTAATGAGAATTTTCCCAATTAGGCTAAGCTGTTTCCAGAATTTGCAAATTATTCAAAATAAATAATTGTATGCCCAGGCTTTGCATTGAATTAAAGCTTGGTGCTTAGCTGAAATGCTTGACTAAGCTAGTTAGTCGAAACCACATAATGAACTAATCAATGTTTATGAATGCTATTTAGATGAGTGCATTAAAATGATAAAGCAAATATGCCAGAAATTGATAGGTTGGTTTAAATTAAGTATCATTGTTGTGATGAAGAACTGTTTTGAAGTTTGGTTCGATTTCATGCTACGGCATTCAATTTTACAGCATTGTTATCTAAAATTCCATTTCAGAGTACGCTCACAATCAGCTAAACCTCCAAAACAATGAAAATGGAGTTGCTAGTTGTTATTGCTGGTGTTGTTGGGCGGCGGAAATGTAAATGAATCTGATTGTGAGCTTCTACGGGCAAATCGCATATAGTGCATGAGCACACATACACATACACGCTCACCTGTGTGTGTGTGTGTGTGTGTGTGTGAGGCATAAAATTTGATTGTGATTGAAAAGTGTAGCCTACTTTCGGGCGGGCGCATATAAAATGCATGTAATCAAGCGAAATGGCAATGTACGGCCAACGAGGGGCACTGGCAACGGGTTGGGCCAAAAACGGGTCCTGCATTTGCTAGTTGGTAGCCAGGGCCACTGCCACGCCCACACCTTACTTGGGCCAGTGCAATAATTGAAATTTGATTTGATTAGTTTGGATTTGGATTACATATGCGGGCTGACTGTCTGTCTGTAAATATGTGTGCTTGTGTATTATGGTATTAAAATGACATATTAATTTCATTTTTTTGCCTGCTTAATTACAACGCCTTCACCAAATCCCATTTTAATTATGTCGCTTATGAATTGAGCGAAGTTTTTCTGTTCAATTCTTTCATTAAACAATTAATGATATTCACAGAGGCGCTGTTATAATTGAACTATTTGGTTTTCATAATTGAAATTTTACGCAGACAATTCAATAATAATTACCTCGAGACAAAGCGACACAATGCGTAAGAGAGAAAGCGACACAGAGTGTGTGAGTGAGAGGGAGGGTGAGAGTGGGAGTGGGAGTGAGAGGGAGGAAGCGAAACGTGTCCGTCGTTTACTTCTGTGGCAGCGCTCAGTGGCATGTAAAAAATTTAATTAAGTAACTTATTGTTATTATTTGCATTCCCTTTTGTTGCTGCTGCTGTGCTGGCCTTTGGCCAGGGGCAAGATATTTTCCTGCATATTTCTGTTGTTTTTTTTTTTTTTTGTATTGTGTGCCGCAATAATTAAATAAATATTTGCACACACACACACAAAAAGGAACAAAAGCGAACAATGACATAGAAAAGCCTTTATGACATTGTCAATATTGCGAAAATCGCGAAAACTGTTCACTCCATTGAAGAGGGAACGCGAATTGATGATAGTCACCATATTGATAAACAGTAAATGGAAGATTGGTAAATGATGAAAAATGCGCTGCACTTTCCGCACCTTTTTGTGTGGCCGAATGGCAAATGGAAAGAGGAGAATAAAAATGAAAGACGCCAACGAACAAATATTGTCGGAGAAATTTCTTTTATATGAATTATGACTTCAGTTTGTGGACGTTCTTAAGGGCTTCGGCCACGGGGCTGAAGTCCAGTGAAATAAAGGAGAAAATTTAAAGAGGATTGCCTCTGAGAATGAAAGGCATGCCAGCTAAATAAAATATAGTTATTCATAAAGTTTAAGCTTCTTATAAAAGACAATTTCAGCACTTTTCCAAAAAAAACAAAATGTAATAAGACTAGGTAACTTTTAAAGCTTTTCGCTTTGAACATGACTAGAAATAACTAGAGAGCATTTGTGAATTTTTTGACTTGACCTCTTTAAGGAATGATATTTGTTTGTGAAAATGCTTTCGTGCCAAGTTAAAGCAAAAAGTTTCAAAGGAGTTTTGGGCCTCATAGCCTATTTTTGTTAGCTATTCCAATTTCAGTTTCTTTGTTTCGCAACAATTTTCACTTTCTCTGGCATTTGCTTTATGCAAGATATGCAAATTCCTAAGCTACCCAGAGCCGATTCCCACTCTACATGCTCTTATCTCTACTTTCCTCCTTCCCCTAAGGCTCTTGGCAGCTTCTTATGCTGTTGGTTGTTTTATTTATTTTTTTTTATTTTTTTTTTTTGTGTTCAGCTGCTCTTTGAATACCCTTTCAAAAAGCATTTTCCATTTGTCAAGTTGTCAAATAAGCCGCGTTTTTTTTTTTTAAATTTATATCATTTTTATTGCCAATTCCGACAAGCTCAAGGGCTGACAGCATTATAAGAAAAAATGTCTGCGAAATCTTATGTAAGTCATACCTTTTGTGGCATTCAAAAGAATTCTTTATTACCTTATTGCAGCTTAAGGTCAACAATAGGTATCGAAAAGCAAATTATTAAGTTGTTCAGCTTCTATGGAAAAGATAAAAAAGCAAAAAAAAACAACAACAACAACGAGAAAACAGCAAATTGAGTACAAGTATTTTGTATTGATCACATAACTTTTGTTTCCATGGTATGCTAAGGGACATTAAATTCTCGGTGCTGCTGGAGTATCCTTTCTCTGCTGCTTTCTTTACTGACAACATAATAATAAGTTTTCTCTCCCTTTCCTGCTGGTCTTTGCCGTTGCTGCTGTTGCTGTTGTTGCTGTTGTTCTTTGTATTGCGGGAAACACTTTCAAAGGGCAACCTGCAGCTGCTGTTTGTTGTAGTTGCTGCTGTTTCTGCTGCTGCTGCTGTTGCTGCTGCTGCTGCTGCTGCTGCTGTTTCTGCGGTATTGAGCGCAAAAGTTTACTGAACGCAGGAAAAAAGTATTACGCAGAAACACACTGGCGCTGGTCATAAGGACATACATGCACGTGTGTATGTTTTGTGTGTGTGTGTGTGTGTGTGTGCGACTTGTACTATTTACGCCGCCTTCGCTGTCGACTCCTTTGGCGCTTTATGGCGGCGACGGCGACCGTTTGCAGCGTGTCCTTACACACACTTTAAATTATTTATTTTTACACTTTGCTGTAACACATTTTAAGCGCACATACATATATGTACATATATGTATATACATATATATATATAAATATATGTATATATGTATATATGTATAACGCGTATGCGTTGTTGTTTAATACGCTTGGCAGGCAACGGTATGCAGGCTTCGGCCTACGCCAACAACGAGCGAAGAAGACCGTGAACAGGGACCGCTCTTTATATTTGTACAATTTGGCTCACTCTTTCTCACTCACTCTCGCACACACTCCATCGCTTTGTTTCGCTCATTTCTGTGTGTGTCCCTCTCTGTTGCTCTAGTGCTGACTGGCTTTTCTTTTCAAAACTTGTAAATTATTTGCCTTTTGCCTTATTTCTCACACATACGCGCACAAATTGTCTTGAGTTTATGTGTTAAACTTTACATCTCATGTTTGGCCGTGGCAAGGACTCTGTTCTGGGTGCGGGCGCCGAGCATTGTGTCCTGTTTGGCCATTGTAGTATATGCGGCCATGTGGGCGTCATTGTGGCTGTGGCCTGTGCGCCTGCATGGCATGTAAATGATATCGTTCCTTCTGGCCACGTCCACATCTACATCCATATCCTTGTCGTCCTTGCTCACGTCACCAGCGGCGACGTTGCTTTTATTGCTTGCTTTTGTTGAAGCTGCCTGCTTGCCGCCGTTAAACAAATGAACAACATAAATAATTGCAAAAGCGCACACTCACATATACCACACACGCACACACACACGCACACGTATGCAAAGTGGGGTAAATCGCAGCGTTTGCTGCATACTTAAAGGCGCTGCACGCGCCAACAAATCTGTTGAGCTTGAGCTTTGGCTGCCTCCGTTTCGAAGCAAGATTAATGGGCAATGGACTAAAAGCTATTCAAAGTCAGCTGCCAATGCAAATTCCCATCTGTGGCAAGAACAACTGCAACAGCGGCAACATAATTACTTATTTGCTGCAATCTATAAACGTTGTTCGCATTATCAACGACCAACTCAGCCCTGTTCGCCCCGTTCGCCACTCGAATCACTCAACTAATTGCCGCAACACGCTCAACAGGCACTAAGCCGCCTCAACAATCTACTCATCCAAGTCGAGCAGCTGTTGCAACTGTCGGCTCTGATAACAGACTGCACGCCATACATCTATATATAAATGGGTGTGTGTGCGTGGGTGCTCCCTAAACACAAAAGCCATTAAATTAAGTAGGTTGTCTGTTACCCACCCCCCCCCCCCCCCCCCATGCTCGTAAGAATTAGGTAACTCCAAATTTGAGCCAGCAAACAAACTAAGTAAGTGAGCAATGCGAGTGCGACTCGGCGGCCACTTCAGAAGCACTCAACACCTCGACATTCAGACACTCAAACATTCAAACATTCCGACATTCAGCTATTCAGCCAGTCAGTCAGTCAGTCAGTCAGTCAGTTAGTCTGTTCGGTACTCAACACTCAGCATTTAAATTTTATTCGCTCAGCTGTGAAAGCCAAAAGCTGTCGCTTTCAGCTTCCCGCGCTCTATGCAAATTTGTTGGCTCAAATAGAAAACTTAACTCAAGTGGTTTTTTCCCAGCCTTGACCTTGCCAGTGGGTGGCACTCAAAAGCCCCCTCCCAGCACAGCTGCACAGTTACAAAGATTAATAATATGTTGACATATCTTTAGACATTTTGGCCTGGCTAAACAAATCGCTGAGATAACTCGAATGATAACCTTCAACATGCCTGTAACCCAACTAAAATGTATTTATTTAAATACATTTCTTGGAAAGTCTGTTCAGCTAGCACAGAAAACAGGTTTTCTTTAGAAACTATCTGTAAAATAAGCTTTCAAAATTGCTAACGTGTCGAGTTGTTGTGCTTGAGGTTTTATAAATAGCGCAAATAGAACAATCTGGCAAACATAAACGAACTATAAAATAAAAACAAATATTCCTATCGTTTTGTTCTTGACATTTCCATATTCTGTTCTAGAAACAATCTAAATAGAATGTGAATTATTTCTAAATTACATTATAAAATATAAAAAAAAGTAATTATTATTATAGTTAGGATAGGTCTTATTCTCTGATTTCTTATTCATTTTCTAGATGCATTTATTGTATTTAAAGTTATTTATTTATTATTACTAGTTATTTAAAGATTGGATGTAATTGGAAGCTATATTCTATGCTAAATAAAAATGGAGTTCCTAATACGGAGAGAATTATTTATGGTTCATCTCTCTGTTTTATTTTTATGTTATTTTTTTTTTTTCAAAACAAAAAATGTATTAATTAATAATTATTTACATTATTTACATAACTTTATTTTACAAATTTACTATTATTTTCTCTTATTTATTTTTATTTATTATTATAACAATTACTATTTTTTGTTGAGGGGCTTGACAGGGAGATCTATGGGATGTACCTTACTGTTGTGTTTGTTATGTGTATATAATTTGAGAGATTAAGAATACTGGCATTTAAAGTTTGTAATACCTTTTACATTCTTATTTAATTACAAAGATTATTCAAATTCTCATTAGGGAATACCATGTTTTAATTTAATAGCTGTATTTTTGTTTCGTTTTCCCTTCGCGTTTGTTTTCGCTTCTGTTTTGTGTCGTGACTTTCGTAGCTTCATTATCAACAAGCTCCGGTCTAGCAGGTTTTTTTTTCGATCGCTTTTTCGCTTATGCACCAGCCACGCTGTCGCTCTCTCCGTAACTTCCTCTCTTTTCGCTCAGCTGCTGGCGCGCACTCGCTCTCTTTTGCTCTCTTTTACGCTGCTGATCTGCCACGCTGACTGTCATCAGCGTTGATTTTGCTGTCGCAGTCCGCATTTTAACTTCGCTCTTGGCAGTTGTCGCGTCAACGGCTGAAAAGTACAACTTAGTTGTGAGTTGGCTTTTTTTTTTTTAATATCTCGCAACGAAAGCCGCTAATTGTAAGGTGTTTTATTCTGGCCGTTATCAGTGTGTCTAAAAGGTTTAACAACGCCAATTTCGGGTCTCGAGTGTGTTATAAACTATAATTAATTACGTGTATGAGTTTTATGGCCCAGACGGAGTGGCATTCGCTTTCAACGCGGCCCATTTAAATCAATACGAAATTACCGCAGTGGTTTTTGTTTATCGCCATCATTGTGTTTGCTTTCGTTTTAAACGCATAAATTAATATAAATGCACGCAAGGTTCGTTTTATTTTGTGTTGTTTTTTTTATACTTCGATAACATTAATCTTTCACATTCCGCTGCTTACTCTCCGCTGCTTTTGTCGTCTCCACCTTTTACTTCATCCCTCGCCGCCTGCTTCACGCATGTTCCCTGTCAAGGTACACTGCCCAAGACATAAAGAGCAGAAAACCAAAAAAGAAAAAAGAACAAAAAAAAAGGAACATGACATGATAAAGCAATAAAGCGAAAATTGCAACAAGTTTTCGCCGTTCTGTCTGACGCAGTTCGACGCTTAAAAACAATTGGATTTAAAATTAATTTTAAACAAAATAAAATCAACATAAAGCGCTTGCAACTGTGACACGGGCAACGGCAGCAACAACCTCAACTCAATTAAAACGTTCGACGAGCGCCAACAAATACAAAAACAAAAGCAGTTAAAAAATACAAATTACAAAAACTCAAGCATCAGCAGCAACAACAACAACAAAAACAACAATAATAACTCCAATAACAACAATAACAACAATGTTGCTGCTGCTTACCTCTCAATAAACATTTTCCGGTTTTTTTCTTTCATTTATTTTTACATTCACGACTCACAATTTATTTATTGTGATTATTTTGTTATTTATTAACTTTTATTTTTGTTGTTGTTGTTGTTGATGGCTGCGTTTATTCAGTTTTTTTCACTTGTCGCATTTATTGAATTTACTTTTTTTTGTGTGCAATATTTTTGCTGCATTTATTTGTTACTGGCAATTTGCTGTTTATGATTTTTATGGCACTTCCACGCGACTAAACAAATTCCATAAAATTTATACGTTAATCTATTATGAAGCAATCGCCATACGTTAAACTTTACCGTTATTCATTTGGTATTATTAAACGATATTTTAATATTAAGCCTCGAAATTTATTCATTGAAGCACATTAAATTGCATATTTTTGTTTCAATGCGCGTATTATATTGTATTTAAATTGAACACTTAACTATGCTTAAAAGATTGAATATGTGTATGCATAAAAAATGAACGTTAAATTTAAATATTGCACTATTTATACGTGAAGTGAATGTAATCGAAGTTGATCCAATTTAAATGCAATAACCAAGGTGTTCGTATAAGTGAAACCTTATACTCCGTTATTGATTATTTTGAGAAACAAACAAACATATGTATATAAGTTACATAACTATTAATTACTGCTGCCGTATTTACTACTTCAGAAAATGTTCAATTATTAAACAAGCTCATCATCATATCTGGTTTCTTAGTTCTTGTAATTAATGGGCAGATGATGCGAAATTCACTATATTATTAATTGGAAAAACAGGTAGAACAGTCTTTGTTGCTTGCAACAACGAAACTATCCGTCCTTTAATATATTCCGTAATTAAAATCATTGCTTCTTTGATTGCTAATTATCGCTCAGGTTGATCTGTGCTCCCACGCAAAGTTAATCAGCCCGTATTGAATATAAATGTAGTCAATTGACAGTTGACTTATTTGGATTATGTACGTCTCATTTGAGCCGTGTTTATGACAAAGCGGTTACAGGCAACACATCTCGAAAATTTCCAATGGAATTCTTTTCCACTTGTCACGCAATTCGAGCACACACAACAAAGTGTGTGTGTGTGTGTGTGTGTGTTTTTTACCTGCTTTGTCAGTCAACCCTGCTTAAAATTCAAGCGCCAGCAACTAAAACCAGCACCACATTAACCAGCTTTCTAATTTATAGCTAACCATCATATTTCTTTACCTTCAAAGCCCGCCCAGATCAAAACTTTAAGCCGCAGTGTAACTGAACCCCATCACTAGGGTGATTCCCCTTGCGTCAGCCGCTAAAAGTCAAATTAATATCTATTTTTGGGCCACATGTACAAAAATGTACGCAGTGGCGGTTGAAGGGGCGCCACCGAGCGTGTGGGTGGGTGGGTGGTGCGTGGGGAGGAGGGGTTGAAATAGTTTCGCCTGGCGCTGTTAATTATCTTCATGAATTTGATAGTTTTCATCAAAAGGTAGCAAACGCTGATGATGAAAATTCAAATGAATATGAATATGCAAATGTGTAAAAGTGGAAATTTTGCAAATTTCTGAAAATTTCTGCAAATATATGTTATATGTTGGGGCTGTTTCCCGTGTGTGTGTGTGGGTGTGTGTGTGTGTGTGTGTGTGTGGGTGTACGGTGCGTTTAATTGTTGTTGTTTTGCATTTCAGTTGAAATACCGCAAATTAGTAATGTTGCCTAGTCGCATTAGGTTTTTGGAAACCCTTTGCCTAGTAATTTACGTTGCCGCCGCCCTTTACAGGTTTACAGGTTTACAGGTTTACAGTTTATAGTTACCAATTAGCACACGGAACTCGTCACTGAACTTTGAAGTGGAAAATGCAAAATGGAAATGAATCGTAAAATAATACAAATAACTGAATGTCGTTGCAGCTGGTTGAAATTTTTCAATCTGCGGCTTGTGCGGCATATATATACAAAAATATACATATTTATATATATATATATATATATATAACTATCGCAAAATGTTGCGCACAGACACCGCAGCATGGAAGATGTGGCAGCATCTGGCGGGGCAGCGTGCTACCAAACATTATTGTCAGAGTGAGTGACGTTCCCCCCACCACCCCCCAAAAGGGGAAGGGGGGGGGATAAGCAACATAATGCCTAGGACTTGGCTCTGGCGCTCTGGCTAATGATGCGCATGATGTGCCCCATTGTCATCGTCATCATCTCGTCGGCTTGTGCATGTGGCAGCAGCAGCAGAAACGTCAACTTCATCTTAATCAGTGGCAGCAGCAGCAGCAGCACCAGCAGCTGCAGCAGCAGCAGTTCTGCATTGGCTTGTCGACTTTGTTGCACATGCAACATGGCAACTTGGACGGCCTCCAACAGTGCGCTGCACTGCATGAAATTAATATTAATCGCGGCAATGCATTTAAGCCGCATTTAGCCGATTTGCCAGCTTTATCCCTAGCGCTTTTTCATTTCGCAGCCTTTGTGCGCGTTTTGTTTATTGTGTGATTTTTATTTATTGTTTTGTGGTCGTGCGGTTATTAAAATACCGCTGGCAATTTGTAATCATTAAAATTGTGGGTGGTTTGGTTGGGTCCATTCATGATGTACTCCCAGCTAACCCCAACGTCATTTTCGCGCTGCCCTTGCACTCTTTTAGGGCTGGCTGACAAAAGTCGGTGACATTTTAACCAACTAATATCCATGCAGTTATGCAAATCGCACAAACAGAGACGGAGAACCGACTGCCATTTTGCACGTCCACCGCCTTCTGCTGGCTCAGCTCTTTCACGTCATCATCATTCTGGTTGTTGTTGTTGTTGTTGCCGTTGGTACGTTTAAGTGGCCACTTGACTAAATTAATATGACACTGTTGCAAGTGGTCTGCACTTGTCTTTGCTAACACTCCTCACTTCCCGCTTATTCCTTACCTCATTGCCATGTCGCTTCTCTCTCTCTATCTCTCTGTCGTTATCAGTCCTTTGGCCAACAATATGAATAATTATGTCGTCGGGCTGTCGCTTGGCTTGATTTGCATGCCCGACTCGTGCAGATGGCTTTGCCAAAGTTGCCAAAGGCTCTCAAACAGTGCCTGTCAATAGGCAACAGTCCACATTTTTCGAGCATACATTTTCGACAATTGCAAATAAAACTGACAGTCAATGAAATACTTGAACAAAAGCCAGCAGAGAATCCTTTTGGGGAATATGAAATTTATGCATTTCTATGGAATTGTGTTTAAATGACCGAACAAGCAATAAATGAAAAACAATTAAGTGGCTCACTTATTAGAATATACTGGCTTTTTTCAGATGATTTGAGAAAAATCGAAAGATTCGACATTTATGCAATTTTTCTTTGTGGTTTTCTTTTTCAGTAAAACTTCGATAAAATAGAAACAAACAAATAAAGTGACTGGAAATGTAGAATTTATAAATGGATAACCCATCAAATAGTATCAAACATGAAAATCGGTAAAGTTTTTGGAGTTATTGAAATGCAGGAGGAATATTTTAGATGAATTTTCATTCCAAGAAAAAGTCGATCTGTATCTACTCAATTGATTGCCAATTGCAAATGCATTTTTTTTTTCTTTTGGATTAGCTTAACTAATTATTCGGATAACTATTAGAACTATGTTTGTTTTAACAGTCTTCTCTTTTAGGTGGATTTAATGGTATATTAATGTTTTTTATTTCAACAACTATTCTTCTTTTGTAAATAGTCAAGCCAATTCGTATTCTTAAAAAAGAAAAGCCCAACATGTTTACAATCCGTGCTGTGAATCGTTGCCATTCTGAACATATTTCATTTCCCAATGGTTGCCAGTTAACGCTTCTCAGTTGTGCGGGCTCCATAAGCGACGATGTCACAACTAAGTAAAAAAAAAAACTAAAAAAGAAAAAAAATCCAAACTGTTTGCAAGTTGTCTCCTCTTGGTAGTATTTTTTATTTTTTTCGTTTTTCATATTTTTGCGCACAGTTTTCCTGCAGCAGCACATGTCACACTTGGGTCGCAGTTTGTGGCCAGGCCAGTGCTATGAAAATAACCATAAGGCAATTGCCCAGGCGGCTTGCAGGACCTCCCACCCGTCCCCCTGTCCCCCTGTCCGTTCCCGAGGCTCCACGCCTCGTGTGTTTGTGGCACTCATAAGCCTTGAATGCTAAATGTCAAAGTTACTCCTTGGCGTAACATTCGACACATTGGGGCGTTGAGGTGTGCCTACGTGTGCACATGTGTGTGTATGTGTGTGTGCTCGTAATGGCTGCCTGAATGCCTACCAACTACATTCAGCCAGCAACCTCCAATCTCCAACCTTCAGCCTTCTGCCTTCAGCCTTCTGCCTTCTGCCCAGTGCGTTCTGCTTCATCATCCCGTCAGGCTGCCTGGTTGCCTTTGGATTACATTACACTAAGTTCTGTGCAAACACAGTTGGCGCAGTTCATTAACATGTTACATGGACACGGAGACCCCAAGCTGGATTCAGAGATTCGCAGTTGGAGTCTGAGTTCAAAACGACTCCGTTCTACTTTGGCCGAGACTCTTTGGGGTTTGTTTGTTTGTGCAAATGTATGCGTAAGCACAATGTGCATGTGTATAAGTCTCTTTATGTGAATGTGTGTGTGTGCCTGGGATGTATGCTTTATGCTCAACACCCAACGCCCAACACCCAAAACGCTCGACGCTGATGCGGAAGTGTTGCCCGGGCGCCCACTTCAAACAACTAGAGCGACTCAAAGCTCAAAGCTTCAGATATGGCCACCATATGAATATGAAAATGAATGTATATGAATACTTAGATGTTTAAGAGTAGCTGATGTGTAATATGTGTGTGTATAGATGTGCGTGTGTGTGCGGGTTGTGGTTGTGTTACTGCCTAAGCTGCGCATTAAATGTAAAATATAAATAATTAACAACATACTGAGACACTAAAACGAGGCAGCTGAGTAAAAAGCGTCTGCGGTTAGCAGCTCTCGTTACAATTGGCAACCAACGTGGGGCTAGTCTACTCCAATTAGGCGGGCTTTAAGTGCAGTCGTGTGGCTAATCAAAGAGGGGACTGGGAAATGGAATGGCTTTCGTGGAATGAACGTAACCGATCTGTACAATACTCCAGTTAATTTACAGTTTTAATGCGTTTCGGACTTGTTGTCAGTGCAGCAGAGTAGTTTTTAGCCAAAAACAAGCCAAGCTCACACACACACACGCACACACTCACGCACACAATCAGTAATGGCAAACAAACAAACAAGCAAATAAGCAAAACATGGAGATAGACGGGCCGAGGCAGATAGGGTAGATTGGCAACAAGCGGAGGCTAATTCATTTGTTGGCTTCCGTGCACAAAACCAGCAGCCGTTGCATACTTTGCGGCGCAAACAAAACCAAGGCACCAGACCCAGCCATATATAGCCTATAGCCGTAGTTATAGTCGTTCCCGTTCCCGTTGCCGTTGCCGTTGCCGGTTGCCGTTGCCACAGCCACAGCAACTGCCACAATCGTAGTTGCCGTCGCAGTTGCAATTTGCTGGCAGCATCCAGTCCAGTCCGCCCCATTTCTGTGGTGCTCGCATGTGGAGCCGCACGTCAATGAGTCCCAAAACAAAAACCAAAAAAAAAACTGCATATATAGACATATATGTATGTATGTATATAGTAGAGTAGTTGTAGTCGCCGTCGCAGTTGCAATTCCCTGGCGAGCTCTACTCGGACTATTTGGCCTCGTTGAGCCTGGTCAGAGGCTGAGGCCGACGGGCCGTAAAACTCAGAGCAATTCGTTTTAATGAATCCATCCACAGGCAGACATAGGCGGCCCCGACCCCGAGCCCGGGCCCTGAGCCCCGAGCCCCGAGCCCGAGCCCGATCCCAACCGGGCAGCTCGTCAGAGCAACTGATTGTATCAACTTCCTAAGTGGATTTTGCAGTCCAACTGGCATTACGGCTCTTGGCCTCAGGTAATTTCGTATGAATGAAAAGCAAAAGTCTGACATGCTGTCTCTTTCACTCACCCACTCTCTCTCTCTCTCTCTCTCTCTCTTATTCAGTCGTTGCATTGTTACAGATGAGGCAAGGCTTAGGTTGCATATTCATGCCATTGCCTATGCATATGAGGAGCTCTCAGCTCTGATTCGCCGACCTTTTATGTATTTGCCTTTTTGGTCGCGAACTATAGTTGCTTTTGTACCGGCTCCTGAGTCCTGACGTTGTCTTTCAATAAACATTCATTCACACTGGTGCAGCTGACAGCCAGCGGACTCCTACACAATGGGCCAACCTTAGCTGCCAGCTCCCAGGATTCCCAGGACCTGGCAGTTATGATTTTTGTTTGGCTGCCGAATATTGCGGCAACTTTTTGGCCTTTCTTTCAAGCTTCAGCCCCAAATCCCCATCGTTGGCAACACAACCCCCCCCCCCCCCACCGCCCGCTTTACCATACCATCGCTGTCGTTGCGGCTTTTCACACTCATGAATTTTTAAGCGGCATTTTGCAGTTTTCAGTCACTAACACCAAAGTTCCGGGCCAAGACTGCGACGTTGCATTTGCTGGCCATTTTCAGCAAGTCGAAATAGTTTTTTATGCAATTTTTATGATTGGATTTGGGAGTTGCATTTGCCGAGTGGCATCTGAAAGCGGATTCGAGCTGCATTCGAAATGAGCAGCACTGAAATATTTGACAGCCTCATATGTATGTAGGGAGGAGTATAAAATTAAATTTTGTTGACACTGCATATCTTATTTGCATAATATGAATTTCAATATATACATATGTATGTCAGGCTTATAAATAAGTCAAAACAAACTCTTTAATTAACATACACACACACACACACAAAGGGTATTTCGCAGTGCAGCAAAACATATTTTAATTTTACTAAAAAATTTGTATTAGTTTTTGTATGCAGCTGGTCGGCAAACTCATTCTTTAGAAATAACACAAACCGCAGCTTAACAAAACCAACTTTAAAAAAGGGATTTGCACAAAAACTGACTTTCAATTAGTTATTGCGAAATAAAGTTGCGCATATGAAATTAGTTGTAATGAATATAACTTCTGCCACCTTCTTTTCGAGCAGATGCTGCAGGAGCGTTGGTGTCTGGCTAATGGAAGCTGGCTATTAGTTTATAAATTACGTAAGCCTTTTGCAGCAGTGTTCTAAAATTTAAAAACGCATTTAGAGTGAGCGCATTTCACTTAGTTTTTATATATATATATATATATATATATATGCACGTTAAACAGCTTTAGACACTCAACTGGGCTTGGGTTTTTATGAGCACATTCCAACTCACTCTAACTACTTATCTTTCTCTCTTCCTCTCGTTGCAGCTCTCTGGTGCACAGCAACGGCGACGGCAACGGCAACGGCAACGGCAACGACAAACGGCAAAACTAATTTATGGCATTAAAAATGCATATTTTCTAGCAGTGCGTTGCCAGTTTTTATCATTTGCCAAGTGCAAAAGGCGTGCGCCAAGGCAACAGCCGCTTTCAGTTGCGGCGCCCGAAAGTGTGCACCGCTTTCTCCTGCTGGCTGAGTGTGTGTGCGTGTGCGTGCGTGCGTGTGTGTGTGTGTGTGTGTGAAGTTTATGCGATCTGCGAGCAGCTCATGCAGCTAAAATTGGATTCGACTGGCACAAAGCAGCATTAGAGCAACTGAGCCTGAAAATTTTCTTCGACTTCTCTTCTACTCCCCCCTCCCGGTCCACTCGCATCGCATTGCTTTCCTTATCGACGTCATCATCGCCACTGGTATCAGCATCATCAGAAGCAGCAGCAGCAGCAGCAGCGGCAGCCTCGCATGATAATTCACTGCCTTGGCCCTAGACTGGCAACGAAATGGCTTTCCTATGTGCAACGGTAAGTACAGATTATTCCACAAAACTGAATTCCATACCAAGTGTAAGTTTTTTATCAAAAGTCAAAAACTTATTACGCTGCGTGTGATTGAGTTTCTAACGAACTCAACAATAAAGATGACAAAAATTGAATGTACATATATTTTATCTAGTTTATAACTTTAATTCAACCAAGTTTATTTTATATGATGTGCTTATGTGCCATAATCGCATCAAGTTGAACTCCTTTTATTTCTTTTATCGTTAAACGTGTCGTATGCGTGATATACGTATGCCGCATTAAGCTCTCTCCTCTCGTCAGCCGCGACGGCCACTCAAGTAATTTTAATAACGTGCAAAATGTCCGCTCGTTCGAACTAAAGTGCCAGATGAAACGTTAAAACGATAGCCTCAACAATTTTTCGATATGAATGTGCGAGAGCTGCCTGCGATTGCAGCTGCAGTGTTGACCACGTTCTGGCGAAAGCATAATATTAATCATACGCCGCATGTGCTGCAATTTAATGAATGTGATTTTTAAAATACGAACTCGCTTTTATACATATATATATAGAGACGTATGTTGACAAATAAACAGCGCTGATAATACGTGTAAACTTTGCCAAAAGGAAAAATAAAATAAAATAACAACCAAGAGGAAGCCTGTAGAAGTGTTCGTCTGTGTGTTTGTTTGTGTGTGTGTATGTGTGTATTTACAGCTGTCCGCACTGCCAGAGAACGGCAGGAAAGCAACAAGAAATTGCCCGAAAGACCAGCAACAGTGCCTCAACCATAACCAATAGAATGACAATGACGGCGTCGATGTCGAAAACCAATTCACTTTTCCCACTTTTCATCTTCTTCAGTACTGGTGCCGTCTGGCCAGTATTTTTCCAAGTGTGTGTGTGTGTGTGTGTTTGTTTGTGTGTGTTTGTTTGTGTGTTTCCATCTGTTTTGATGCTGATTGTCAAGTGTCGCCCACAGACACGTGCTTACATTGTGCCGACTCCTTTTGGTCCTATTTTGTGGCACCCACTTGGCAGCCATGTTTGTGCGAGTCAACGAGTTGAACTGCAAACTGTATTAAATTTATACAGTATGCGTTTTCTGGCTTAAGCCAACGCAATAATAAAGGATTTTGCGGTTTGGCCAAACAGCAACAATGGCACATTCAAGTGCATTTGAGCGGCAATCATTTTTGAGGTTAACAAATACAAAAGCCTATTAATGAACACACATACAACAACAACAACAAGAATAAAGTAAAGACGCAACACACAATAACTAATAGAGCTGTGGTTGCGTTCACTGCAGGTGTGCTGATGTGCGGATGTTGGCGGATGTTGGCGGATGCGTGCGGATGTTGGTGTGCAAAAGCATTTGCGCACTTATCATTGTGCGGCTTTTGTTTCATTTAATCAACGGTATTTAGTTGACAAACATGCAAGACAAAAGCCTCGTGTACTCAGCGCGTTCTCGCAATTGATTTTCCAACAGCAACAAATGCAAATGCAGACCCAGGAAAATACAACTAACTAACTATAACAAACTCGAACTTTAAGAGCTGCAACAGCGCAACTTTCCATTGTGCTTGACAGCTGATGTGTATGTGTGTGTATGTGTGTGTGTGTGTGCGTGTGTGTGTGTGTGCGGCTTGGGGCATGGGGGCGCTAGTTAATTGAATTTTAAATTATTCTTATCTCAAAAAATGGTTAGTTGCGCTCATGAATAAATCAGTTTTCAATTTTACTTGCTAATTTGATTGGAGACTGCCAGCGAGAGAGATGGCGATACCTACACAGATAGAGATAGAGATAGAGATAGCGAAACGTGAGAATTGTGTAAGTGCATTGCAAGTTTTGAAGACAAATCAAAAATTAAGCTAATAAAATGAACTGTCTGAGACGGCAAAAGTTAAGCAATGACTTGTGGAAAAGTTAAAAACTCTACGAGTTATTCATGATAATTTGTAGAGTGGTTTAGCATCTTATTTATGCCACGGCGTTGAAAGTTTGCCAAGAATATTATTAACGAGTTGAAAGGCTCCAGGCGAAGACATTTGACTAAGTGATGCCCTGTTACCAGCGCCAGTCATTGGGCATATAGGGTTGTATAAACAATAAATATTGTACATTAAATTAATTAAGTTTAGGGTAAGCTGCTTTTATCTAGACAGATTTAATTAAATACTATTTGCAAAAATCTTTATCAGCAATTGGTTTGGATTGACTTTATCTCTAATTACCTTCACTTGGGTATTAACCATAAGTCAATCTCTAAATGTTTTTAGCTGTTGTTATAAAGTAAGCAATGTGTCATTTTTCTCTTGCTTGCATAGTTTACTTTGATACATCAAATGAAAATTCTTGAAAATTACCCAACCATCGACCAAAAACACACACAGATGCAATTGTTTAAAAGCGCATAAATCTAATATAAATAATACAAATACGAATATTGCAATGCCTAAAAGTATGCAATAAAATATGCGCCCCAGTCAACGCAAGCACTTTGACAACCAAACACAAACACATACATACACACATACACACAGACAGAGACACACATTGATTGCATAATATTCAATTATTAAAAACTAACAGAAAGGGCCACGAAGAGTGCTGAAGCTGCATGTGAGGCCACTTTTCATAACTGCCCGGGCAAAGGGCGTATGCAGAGAACTTTTGTCAATGGCCAAGCCTCAAAGTCACATGCACACACGCGCTCATAAATGACTTACTGCTCAATGCACACATGCACACACACACACACGCACACACACATGCATAGACAGAGTGTGGTGCTTGCGTCATCAGCATCGTCAGATTTGAAGCTGCTGCTGTGGAGGCCTTGGCATGCAGTCAAAACGCAGGGCTTCCATTTTCCACAACTATTTTTCTGTGTCAGCTAGCCAGTATGGAAGATGACATATAGTGATGGTGCGGAGAGGGGTGAGGGGGGAGGGGAAGCGATTAGAAGCAGAGAGTCCAGTCAGGCGTACGGTTGGTTGCAACTGGCCAGACTGAAGCTGCTTCTACTGTTGCTGTGGAAAAATAAACAAAAAACTTAACCTCAGCACAATTTAAGCAAATATTTGCATGCCACATGTGGAGATTGAGGCAACTCTTCACGTCCGTTGACAGTGGCTCGGTCGGAGACTTGACTTCTATTTGGCCTACATGGTCGTCTGGTCTACTGTTCGTCTCTTTGTCTGTTCGTCTGTTCGTCTGTTCGTCTGTTCGCCTATTGATGCAATTGAATCCGGAAGCAGTTGCAGTGTCAGCAAAGAACTTAACCAGGTGACTGCATCCTTTTCGCCTCCCCCATCTTGTCCACAATACCAACAGTTTGTGTTCGTATGCAGAGCAGTTGAAGAAATGTTGATGCATGCATGATTTTAATCTGTTAAATGCGAAAATGCTTAAATGCCATTGCGGACTTTTCAACCGTTGGCAATGACTGCAGCTAATGACGCGCAAAATGTTTACAAATCATTTTGTCAATAACGACAACTGGCAAGGGATATGCGCGCCTGATCCTTCCATAATTTGCCCACATTTCTTACATTCATCGACAGGCGGCCATGAAAAGGTCATTAGTGTGCGCCTGTGTGTGTATGTGTGTGTGTGTGTGTATGTGTGACTGTGGCACAAATGGCCATTCAATATGCCATAGAAAAACACACACACACACACACACACACATCTGTACGTACGCACACGGACATATGATGCTTATAGCTAAAGCCAGCAGCCATAACAGCCACATGCTTTTTTCCACAACATTAACGCAAATTGCAAATAATAAAAATTCAAAATACCGAACCGTACAGAAAAGCTGCACGTGTTGCTGTTGTTGTTGTTGTTGTTGTAATGTGTGTGTTTGTGTGTGTATGCCAGGCTCAAGTGATGGCCTGCGGAATCCATAGCTAACCACAAGGAGAACCTGACTACGGGCACATTTATCGCAGCTAGCGAGGCATTTTTTAAGCCCACCTACAGCTCATGTGTGTATGTGTGTGTGTGTGTGTTTATGCCAAACAAAAATAAAAAATAAAGAAAAAAATAAAAAACAAGAAATGCAAATTGTGCTCTATTGGAAAAAGGGTATGCAAAAGTTTGTGATGTGCTTTAAGACGGGAAACTCTTAAGCCTTGTTGTGGCCTCAGTCAATTTATTCGCTTGAACGATGCACATTTTGAGTAAAACTTTAACTTATTTAAATTCGTTTTTAGTTCTTTACTTAGTTAACTTTTGTGCAACTAAGTGAGATTCAACTCTTGTGCTTAAAACAACACAATATAGCAAACTGAAGCTGGGCAAAGATTGCGTTGCCTATGCAAACAATTTAGCTGGCAAACGTGAATGGGTGAATGGATTGAAGCCGTAGAGTATTTTTATTAAATTATTTTGTACACAGGCAAAAATCCGTGTTTGCCAGGGTATTCAATGAAATGTTTTCTTTCACTTTTTGAAGAAGGAAATTTTTTTTTTTTTAAGGCTCCGGCCGCCGCCGAGACCCCCACCCCCCCCCCCCCCCTCCAGACGCCGATCTAAAGGCGTTCCTGGAACTAAGCCAAAATCTAAGTAGAAGGAGCCGCATATGCGGCTGCCTGCTTAACTGCTCCTGTGGCTTCAAATCCTTTAGCCGTGTGTGTGTATTTGGGTGTGTCGGCTTGTCGGTTTCTCGGTTTCTCGATGAGTGTGTGTGTGTGTGTGTGCGTGTGTGTGTGTTTATGTGTGTGTTTGCCCACCGAGGCGTTGGCGGGCTAAAAGCTTTGCCTATGCACTCATGCATGCGTGCCGTGCAGCTGCCACAGCCACAGCCGCTGCCACAGTCGCTGCCCCTTGGACTTGCCACACAATTTATGCATGTGCGAAATATGGCGCCACATCACATTTTTTACCTTTGGGCGCTTTGTGGCACCCTTTGTTGTGCGTGTGTGTGTGTGTGTGTGTGTTTGTTTGTTTGTTTGTGTGCGGCCTCAAATATTTAAATGCTTTACATCTTTGAAAATCTCTTGCAGCTGGCCACAGTAATGAAATGGCGACCAATGGTGATATGTCGATGATCTCGCCTCCAACGTCTTCCATTTCAAACGATCAAGATCCGTTTGGAGAGCTGCCACCGCTACCACCGCCGTTGCGTTCCACCCAAGTGCTTCAGCCGTTGAGCGTATTTCCAGGTGTGGTATTTCCACAACTTCTAATCTCTCTCTCTCTCTCTCTCTCTCTTTGTTTGTTTGTTCGTTTGTTTGTTGTTGTTTGCTCGAATTTTTTATTTTCCATTGGATTCTGTTTTTCTTATATATTTTATCGATAGCTTTTATGCGTCTGCACATTTTCCAAAAAAAAAAAAAAAAGAACAAAAAATAAATGTATTTTATTGCCACTTGAATTGATGTGTAGATTGGATTTTTGATTTGTTTGCTAACATAATTGCTGTTGAATTTTATACTCGTTTATTTTGATTTGGACTACATTCAAAACCAAAAAACCAAAAACAAAAATATACCTGCCTAGCACACACACACGTAAATACCAAACATGCCACAACGCGTTACAGTTACACACATTTTTGTCAACTTTGTTTAGCATTTTTCAGCTGCGCCCAGCCGCACTCATTCAGTCAACCAATCAATCAATCAATCAATCGAATTCCCTTCAACAACAAAAAGTCCACCAACAGTCGTCCATTAATTAAATGTCGCTCTCTCTGTCCTCTATCTCTGCTTGCTCTTTGTACTTGCAACTTTTTGACTACATAAAAAAGCATTCCTTTTTTTTTATTCTTTTTTGGAAACCCCCATTAAACAAAAAACAAAACAAAAAACCAAAACTTTTTCAAGTAGCTGTGCTCTGTTTTTGATGCTGCTATATGTTCCTTTTTTTTTTTTGTTCTCCTTATTTGGAAATGTTTATTAGAAAAACAAAAAAAAAAACAAATAACGTAAAACGTATTTTTCGCAGCTGCTTTGTAAACATTTTTTGAACGTTTGCCAGCCAGTTACTCATTCCACTTCACTTACCTTTGTGCTGTCCCACAACTGTCAAATAAATAAAATCGAAAAACAAAATGAAAATGAAAATGAAAATGAAAATAACAAATTGCTAACAAACTACAACAATTTTGTGCTCTCTTCTTCTATTTTTATACCCCGGACATAACAACAACCAAATGCAAATGCAAATGCAAATGATAACAAACCTTGACAAATCATTTACAAATTATATCGAATAATATGCTTTTATGCGTTCATTTGTCTGTAGAGTGAGTATGAAAACTGCAACTACAACAAGAACCGAATAGGAAAAGAAGGAAAACCTCTTATAATTTATTTAATTTAAATAGTATGTGTTGACAATTTGTTGTTTAACTTATTGTGCAAAACATTTTTGCGCACTGCTTTTTTTTTAAGTTCGTTTTTGTGTTTCAAGTGAAATTTTTGTGTTAAGTGTAAAATCCCTAAGCGGCTTTTATATTTTGAACGAATAAATCCTTATGAGCCTGCTCATTATTCTTCCGTTCAGTGTCCAATTTGAGCGAAGATTCTTACGATTATGTTTTTGGTGGTCGACGTAAGACTCCGCCTGCAACAACGTCAACACAACTTAAGCTGACCTCGCCGCCAGTTCGCTTGCGACCCGAAGGTGAGTATTTAATTTGAGAAAAGTTATTTAACTTTTAGTATTAATATTTATTGAAATTGCCACCAACCATCCATTCATAGACGCCTATCGTGGTGAGAATATAAACAACGGCCGTTTCTATCGTCATTCCTTCAGCTATGCCCCAAAGCGTCAGCGCCACTCGAGCCGTGATGATCGTGACCGCGAGTCAAGATTGAGATGTCATGGCGAGGATGAGGCAACACTGCGCCAATTGCTGCTCGAGTATGTAGATAGACAACCAATGAACTCCCTTTCTGACCGTTCATGCAAATTAAATGAACACATAATAAACACAGCTGCAACAACTGCTGCAGCAGCAGCAACACTTTTTTTTTTTTTTTGCTTGTTGCCTCATTATGCGTCATTTAATTTGCATGCCGCAAAATGTCCGCCATAAAGTATTAGCATTTAGTTAGACAAATAAACAGCAATTATTTTGTAAAATGCATATTTAATTTGTTTCCACAAAGAATACTCGAAGTTTTTAATTTATACATTAAATGGCACGCACAAATAATTTAATTTTAATTTATGTTTTCGCTACTCTCAAATTAGAGCCGCTGTTTAAACTACAAATCAGCAAACACGCAATATTTTTGTTCAATTTGTTTGTTTAGTCCTTTAATTGAAAGCACAAACAAAGTAATTTCAACAGATTCCGATTTACAACCATGTTGATTATTTATATATATATATATGTTTTTTTACTTTTTTGGCAATAATTACGTGCAAATATTTAACAATTCTACTCCCCCCCCTCACACAGATTAGCGCAAATTATGTTCATTTAAGTGTCCAGCGTGTGTCCTTAAAATGTCAATTATTCATTGAGGGCATTTGTGTTGTGTTGTTTTTGTTGCGCAACTTCCCACACAAAAATTACAAAAAAATAAAAAACAAACAAGTAATAATAAATAAAAACTGCCCCAAATATCAAACAAAATATATTAATAAATATAAAAACAAAAGCTGCGAGCAAATGCGACATTCACCAAAGTCGGGTTAAGAAATTTGCTAAAAAAAATTCCATACGAATAGCAAACAAACGAAAACACACATGAAAATGTATTAATTAAGCAAAACGTTTTTTGATGCATAACTGAGCTAAAAGAATAAAAAAAGTCAAGTGAAAAAGAAAAGAAAGGGAGAAAAAGATAAATTGTAAATCATATAAACGGCGGAGTGTGAACACAAAAAAGAGCCAACAAAATGATGGGCACAATGCCACCCAGGTACATATACAAAGCATTCCAAACTATTCAAATTAATTTTAATAATAATAATAATAATAACAACAAAGCATAGAAATAATTAACAACTGAAAAAATTACGCATACGCCATGTATATTCATTTTTTTCTGTATTATATGTTTGTTTGTTCGTTTTCACCGTGCAAATATTTTAAATTAATGCAAACTTATTACATAAGCGCTCTCATCGTTTCTATATTTGTTTGAATGTGTGCGTGTGTGTGTGACAGTGTATTGGTGTGCGTGTGTGTGACTAGCCATTTAATTTGTATAAGTTTAATTAAAAATGGTTAATTAGCTTCATTCATTTGGTTTGCTTTGTTGCTTTGACATGCGCTGTATAAAATTGTACACATTGATTTCATAATGCAATTTAATGCATTGATTAAAACTGCTCACATTATATTATTGTACAAAATTAATTAAAATTTCATATCATCCTTTCAATCAATTGAGCATCAAAATCATTTTCATACACAACCATGTACATATATGTACATATATACATATGTATATACATTATACATATTATAAATGATAAACATTTTAAATCAATTGCAAGCACAACAAAAGTATGTTTTTGATCAAAATGTAAACGCTTTTGAGGAAATGTTCTTTTTGGACAGTTCCGTTCCAAATTTCAAAAGTTTTTAATCAATATCTGTCGTTGGTCATTGGGCAACATGGAACTGGACTGTCTAACACACATTTTCGATTTTAATACATTTCAACTATGTTCTTGTCATTTTACTCCCCCCGCCCACAACCACCACCACAACAACAACAACAACAACAACTGCAACTATAACAACTACAACAACAACAACATCAAACTATAGAAGCCACACCCAAAGTGGTTTGGTATTCACGCCACTCAATGAGTATGCAAATTCCATATGCTACAACTACTACCAACAGCTATTTACTATCTATACATAACTATAACATACATTATATATATATACATATTAACCTATCTAAGTACCAGTTATTTACTTTCTGCTAGTCCTTTTGTAATATAGCATAAGCCTTTTGAAACTCTGCACTTTTAAATGGCACTTCATAGACCATCCAATTGATTTGTTAATTATTTAGAATATATATATGTGTATGTATGTTTTGCGCAAAACCAATTACAAAACTCCTGCTCAACGAAAATTGCATGTCGGACAATTAAATTTCAATTAATATGCCTAAATTTAATTTAGTTGTTTAATTGTAATTATTGCGGCTGCACTCGCAGTCGCAATCGCAGTCAGTTGCAATAGTTAAAAAGTATGTGGTGCGGTCATTCAGTGGTTTAACGGCATACACTGCCCCACCACACACACATACCCACACACTTACACACACACACACACGGTCACACTTCATACGCATTTTGTAGAGCACTTGAGAGCAGCCACAACAATCTGTGAACTGAAGCCTCTGCTGCTCTTATTGTGCGCCTGGGTATTGGTGTGCGTGTATGTGTGTGTGTGTGTTATGTTCTTTATGACATGCCGAAAAGTGTTTGAGTGCCATTAAGTCGCTGTACGCACTTCAAAGCACACATTCCCATACACGCACACACATACGCATACGCATACGCATACGCATACAAGCGCATTCAATCATCAACAAGAACATCCTCGTCCTCGTCCTCGTACACCGCCAGGCTGCCCAGTCAATCAGTATTGGGCACTCAGCTCCACTTCCATTCAGTTATCGACCCACACTTTGCATGCCATCAAAGTCATAATTAGCTTTGGCCTGTTCCCAATCGTTCGTTATCTTTAACCACAATATAAATCCATCTGTCAACTCAGTCAGTCAGAAAACTCGGTCAAAAGTCACACAATATTTTCAGGTCTATAATTTCAATTTTAGTTTGTCACCCTTTAAATGTTTTTTTTTTATTTCAACAAAATTGTTTAACTAATTGGCTGAATGGTCCTCTCACCAAAATCAAATAATAAATTGTGCAAAAAAAAAAAACAACCGAATATTTGTAACTTAAACTCATCCTAATACCAAGAGTTTGTTGCTATTTGTTGATTTATCTATATCACTTCATTGCGAGTGCCGTATACTAATCGGTGCATTATGTTTTCTATCTTATGTGTTGTCTCATTTTACGTTTTGCTTGGCATACTTGGAAACAAAACAAACAAATCAGCATAAAATATACAAAGCAAATTTCAAATCTGCAAATAAATGTTAATTCATGCAAATTATACGAAAAGAAAAAAAAAACAGCATAAAAAATTCATTGAAAACACAAAAAACATCTGCAAAAAAATAGTAAATAAAACTTTAAGTGAACGAATTCAACGCGAACTCAAATAAAACAGAAATTGATTTAAATGCGATTAAAAATACATACGGCCGCAAAAAAGTTATGATAATAAAAAAACAATATATCGAATTGTGTACATTTGGTGAATGTCCCATATGCCAATTGGTTTTAACAACTTTAATCTGTACAAATATGTATTATATTATTGCTAGTATTTTGCTTTTAAAACTTGAAAATATTGTGTAAGTGATCTGATGTCAATAACAATTTAATTAAATGGCCCATTCAAACTTAATACTCTTGCAGGGGGCTCAGGCAAAAAAAAAAACTTAAATGCCACATTTAGTTGCATTCCCTTGGGGTGGTGTCTGCCTAAGCCCCTTTGAGTTACAGCTACTTGGTTGCCAGGATATTAAGTGGCATTCCGCCCCATTCCCTGCGCCTTGTCAAAATGCACAAAATACTCAAATGTATAATAATATTTTATACATGCAGCCACAATCCCGACAAAGGACAACACCGTGAAAAGCGCGTGAAACGCGCACGTATACATACGCGAGAACATTAAATGAATACAAAAGGTAGCAGTAGCAGTAGCAGCAACAGCAGCAGCAGCAGCAGCAGTAACAGCAAGTAGCAACAAGAAGCTGCGTACTCTGCTGGCTGAAATTGGCAGAAATTTTATTAAATGCTCACGTATACAAATCCGTTACACAAAACCGAAAATTCCTGCAGCTGACAGACGCACGCACACACACAAACAAACACACACACACACACACCCGCACACACACGTGTGTAAATATGCATATACGTTATAGGAATACAGATGCAGATAGAGATTCAGTTATAGCCATAGTGATATAGGATAGAGATATGCATGCCAATACATTCACATTCACACACACACACACGCACACATACAGAGACAACAATTGTTTTCATGGAGAACAATAACTTACACAGGATGCGGCTCGTTCTGGTTTCGTTGCTGGTTGCTGCTCTACAGCTCGTTGCTGATGTATGCATAAAATAATCCTTTTATGCTCGGCACAACAATGTCCGTGAAATGCAAAACAATAACAATAATAACAACAACAACAATGACAACATGTTGCGAATAACTCTCGCTCCCTTCTCCCCGCTCCCTTCTCCCTGCCTGCCTGCCTGCATAGGCGTATTAACATAATGCGCAGCCAACTCAAGTGCATGGCATTGCGGAATGCGGGTGAGGGGCGTGTGTGCGGCCTACGTGTCGTATGCGCATTGTGTGCGTCAGTTATCATCGCCCTGGCCTAACGTTCCAACGTTCCAACGTTCTAACGTTCTCTCGCACAATCCTCCATAGAGCATGTGCAACTGTCGCCTATAACTTTTGCCACTATGTCGTGTTTTGTTTGTTGTTGCTGTTTGATTTTGGGCGCCACTCGCGCGTTTTGTTTGCTCAACCAACAAAAAGCACTTCTCACTTTCAGTCATAGATACGTACTCTGTGCCATATAGTGCTTTTGGCTAGCCCCTCGACGGGCCAAGGCAAATGCAAACAAACAAACAAACAAACACACACGCACACACGCACACACACATACATTGGGTACGTGGGTGTTTATTTGTTTAGATGTCGCTGCATGTTGATGAAAATGTAAATTTTGTGCATTCTGTGAAAGACTCAAAGTCGAATCTTAGCCGGGCAACACAAGTGATTACTTCACTTGGTGTGTATACTCAACTCAAGCAAGGACAACAGACAACAATTTATGGTTTCAATCCGATTGTGTATAAATTGAAAAAGCTCTAACTAGTTTCTGACTACAACATTTGATAAAGGACGAATTGTTGACCACATGAAGAAGACACGAAATATTTAGTTCAATTTGTGATTTGTATGGCCAACTTAAAGCAGCCTTTAGCTTTTACGCTTTGATCTGAGTTTAAGATTAAGTAACAGACATTTCCTATTTCCCCCAACACGGCAATTGTAAGAGTATTAAAGTCTCGGCGCATGCCGAAGATCATTTGTCCTTTTCATTTCTGAACTGCTGCTGCATTATTCTTGCCTTAACCTTAACGAAAAATGCCAACAATTTACTTTAACTTACTTTTTATGTACTTGGTGGCTTGGCTTTTGCTTTAGTGTTGTTGTTGCTGCTCTCTCTCTCTCCCTCTCTCGCTCTCTATCTGTCTCGCTCGCTCGCTGTTTTACTTGCGTTCTGTGGAACCGCAACAACACACAAATCCTTTCGTTTACTTGGTTTCTCTGCTACTAAGTATTGCCTGACTGTATTTGTGTCTGTGTTCGTGCATTCTGTATTTTGTGTTCTGCGTTCTGTGTTTTGTATTTTGTATTTTGTATTTCGTATTTCGTATTTCGCATTTTGAGTTTTAGTTGCAGCCCAAAGCCATAAAATTTATGTTGCTTCATTCCTCAATAATTGCATAGCTCGGTAAATTTTAATGCAAGCGGTCATAAATAATTTCGTTTTGTGCCTTCGTTTGCTCGACTTGGGCCACAAAATAAATTACGTTGATACGCTAAATAACTACGTAGTCTGTAGCGTAATAAAAAGCCAGAAAGGCATTTTCCAGCTATCGTACAACTAAAGTGCATTTTTTGCTTGATATTTTTCTTTAACTGTAACAAACACACACAACTTCTACAACAACCAACAACAACCAACAACAACCAACAACCAACAACAACAACTATGAACGTCTTGGGGCACTTTGCGTGACTTGGCGTTGGCACGTGACGTCACGCAACGTCGTCAATTGAATTGTATGCATTGCACGCATATGACCTGCCACGCCCACAAAACTCTCCCTCTCCCTCTCACACACTCACTGAACCACACACACAATCACGTGTGAAACGCCCACTTTATGGACGAACGTAATTGCAACTGCAACGTCGTTGCTGCAACATCGCTGCTGCAGTTTGCAAAAGCAAGTTAGCGTGATGAGCATGAATCTATCAGCGAAACTCGATGAACTGCAGCGAGGCGATCGACACCTGGAGACGACAGTCGCCTTGTGCGAAATCCGCACACAGCTGCAGGAGCTGACCAAGTCCGTGGAGAGCTGCCAGAGCGAGGTATCGGAGGTAAGTACAACAGCTTAAAACAACATCAAAATTAACACCGAGCATACCGAGCAGCCTGTCGTTAAAAATTTATATTTGCAATTTGTGTAGGTCAAACGTGACATGGTGGCAATCAAACATGAACTGGACACCGTGCAGCAGGTGAAGGAGGAGATTGAGGAGCTGCGCGAATATGTGGACAGACTGGAGGAGCACACGCACAGACGGAAGCTAAGACTTTTAGAACAAGTTTGTAGCTTAAATTATTTGCCATGTTGTGTAATTAAATACTTGAATTTCATTTCTATTCATGTACAAACCAAACCAAGCCAAACCGTACCAAACCAAACCAAATCAAATCAAACACACACACACACACACACAACCGAACAATACGACACTGAGAAAGTTGTGCTCATGTTGGAATTGGTTTTGATATTTACTTCTCTATTTCTATTCCCATATAGATACATGGGCCCAACTTTCCAATACCCCACATACACAGACGGCTTTGAAATTCACACACTTTAATCCGATTATAATTTGTACATTGTTTTCTTAATAAAAAAAATAAAAATTTCAGAATAAATATTCCAAATCTCTTGTAGATTTATTATTTGTTTTAATTTCGTTTGTGTTTTACAGCTCAAGTTTTATGATTTGATGACCACACACAAGTTTATGTTTATTGTATTTAAGTTTTAATTGAAAATCAAGTAGCGATTGGCCTCATCTCGAATATATAACATAGTATTTCATTTCTGATGCACACTCGTTTGCAAAGCGTTTGAAGAACCCGCACATACCCAACCAATCATCCCGAATCCTGCCCCATCATTTGCTGATAACTTGCTCGTCTAATTTCTCTATTCTCTCTTTCTCTTTCTCTTTCTCTCTCTCTGTCTTTATCTAACTCTCACCTGCTATAGGGTCTGACCTTCTTTCTCACGTACTCCATATTCTCGGCGGTGCTGGGCATGCTGCAATTTGGCTACAATACTGGAGTCATCAATGCGCCCGAGAAAAATATTGAGAATTTCATGAAGGATGTGTACAAGGATCGCTATGGCGAGGACATCAGCGAGGAGTTCATACAGCAGCTCTATTCGGTGGCTGTCTCCATATTTGCCATTGGCGGCATGCTCGGTGGTTTCAGTGGCGGCTGGATGGCCAATCGCTTTGGCAGGTAAATAATCCACAAATAAACCTTAACTTAACAGTTATTAATGCTATATATATATATATATATCTTTTGTGGCTTACAGAAAGGGCGGTCTATTGTTGAACAATGTGCTTGGCATATCGGGCGCATGTTTGATGGGTTTTACCAAAGTTAGTCATTCCTATGAAATGTTATTCCTTGGCCGATTTATAATTGGTGTGAATTGCGGTAAGTAAAAAAAAATTTTTATTAGTTACATTATTCGACAATTGCCATTCACTTGCACAGGTCTCAATACATCATTGGTGCCAATGTACATCTCTGAGATAGCACCACTGAATCTACGCGGTGGTTTAGGTACTGTTAATCAATTGGCTGTGACTGTAGGTTTACTATTATCCCAGGTGCTGGGCATTGAACAAATCTTAGGCACTAATGAGGGCTGGCCCATACTACTGGGCCTGGCCATATGTCCAGCAATATTGCAATTAATATTACTGCCAGTTTGTCCCGAATCGCCCAGATATTTGCTCATTACCAAACAATGGGAGGAGGAGGCGCGCAAAGGTAAAATTTGATCACAAAAACTATTGTGAATACAATTGAATTGATTTTGTGCTTTTGTTTTTTTTGCAGCATTGCGTCGCCTGCGCGCCTCCGGATCGGTGGATGAGGACATCGAGGAGATGCGCGCCGAGGAGCGCGCCCAACAGGCCGAGAGCCATATATCGACTATGGAGCTAATTTGTTCGCCCACATTGCGTCCGCCACTGATCATTGGCATTGTGATGCAGCTGAGCCAGCAGTTTAGCGGCATCAATGCCGTCTTCTACTACTCCACATCGCTCTTTATGAGCTCCGGCCTGACCGAGGAGAGCGCCAAGTTCGCCACAATTGGCATTGGTGCCATTATGGTAAACGACAGCTGATACTTTGGATCCTTTGGAATAATGACTAATGCATTGCCTTGATGTACAGGTTGTCATGACTTTGGTGTCCATACCGCTAATGGATCGCACTGGACGCCGTACACTTCATTTGTACGGATTGGGCGGCATGTTTATCTTCTCCATATTCATAACGATTTCCTTTTTGATCAAGGCAAGTACAGGGGTTACCATTATGTTATGTAAATATTTGTATCTAGCAGTGCGGCAAGTACTATTCGCCTGCAAATTTTTAAGTTCTTGCAACCATTTAAGCATATCGCATTTGATTTTGATAATCATTTTTAGACGCTGTCAAAATATTTTAAAACTAATGCTACATGCATCTAAATCATACTCCAACCTATATGAGTGTGTGTTTATAAATATTTAAATATTGACATACATATTTTATGCATGATGTTGTGTAGCCCCCAATGAGCCCCTGAGTAAATGCAAAACACAAAACACAAAAAACACAAAAAAAAATATATTGAAATTTTAGGGGCGGGTAAAAACAAAATACAAAATACAAAACACAAAAATACAAAAAAAAAAGGCGCTATGGCCTGACAGTTGTCCCGCGCGTATTTCTATAAATTATTGATGTGAGATATGTATATTTGAATTTATAACATGTTGAATTTATAGCTGCGCCTCTGCCGGCTATCAATTTACCGTTCCCTTCTATCGTATTGCATTTACTAGTATCGTACAACATTTGTAGATATACGTTTAAATTAGTACATACAATATATTATATTTATATTATGTTATTTATAGGCCGCTGCTAAGCCACTGAATTTTATTAATTTTTTATAAAGTATTTTAAAATATGTTTTTAATGCAACACATATATCAAGTTAATATTAATGCATGTCGCTTTTAAAGAGCTTCAATTATTTGCACTACTCAAACATATAGCTAACACTTTATTCTACTATCTACCTATACATATTTAATGCTTATACCAACATATTGCAACAATTTAAAGCCTGATGCACTTTAAACAATATTTGAATTGCTTTATCATTCGTATTTGTTGGTTTATTTGTTCTTTGTGTTGTGCCTAGGTTAAGTACATTATTGCCTAAATAAGCTGCTCGTTCGGTTATTAACTGGATTTTGCATGCCAACGTTTTGGAGTTCGGCAATTGAAGCTGCCCCTTTCGATGGCAAAAAGGGCTTCGCTGCAATTGTTGAAGTTTAAGGAGCAGCTCATTTGGGCAATTTTCTCGCCCCTCACTTGAAAGCTATTCTCGACTTGGCAGGCTTTTGCCCCCTCATACAAACACAATTCATTTAACGAATGTGCAAAAACTTTACTTTTAATCCTTTTGTTTAGTTTAATTTTTTTTCTTTTTTTTCAACTTAATTGGGCTACTTAAATGCAAAAAAAAAAAAAACAAAAAAATACGACACAGTTTCAAATGCAAATACAATTCACACGAATTTGCAAAAAAGTTTTCCGGGCACCAAATGTAAACAGTTAACACACACAGCCAAAAACAGCAAGACACCAGCCAGTGTTGGAAATTGTACAAAGCTGTCGCTAAATTACAAAAAAAAAAAAAATAGAGCAAAACACGCGCTGAAAAACGCTTTAGAAGCCACTTTCAATACACAAAACTCACACACTGTCAAAAAAAAAAAAAAAAAAAAAAAATGTGTAACACGCCGCTTCATTTATTTAATAGACTTAAACCAACTTAAAGTTTTTCATTTATATCTATATATATATTCTATGATTTATTTAAGATAAAATAGTATTTCCTACAACTTGTACTTTAAGCGTTCTCCAAAAGGTTACAGCAAAAGAATAAAAACTCAAGTGACAGTTTGTTTTGTGCAAAGTGCAGCGATGAGAACAAAATGGTAACCAAAAAATTCAACTCTTTGAGAACCAAGAAACCAACTGCTTAACAAATATCTCTTACTAAGTACATATCTATTCTAAGAAACTAAGCTCAACTCATGCATAAAAGTGAACAGTTTTATAGAGGGTTTAACGTTTTACTTTACTTATGATAACAACTCTTTGATTTGTTTTGGTTTGAAAATCGACGATAACTTCGTTAAACGAAAGAAAAAAAAAATATTAAAAAAAAAAAGAAAAAAGTAAAAAGAAAAGCCTACAAATCATCGAGAATGCGATTACTATGCATTTTGTATAGGAGTTTTTTGGTTATGTGCAGGAAATGATCGATTGGATGTCCTATCTATCTGTGGTGGCCACGCTCGGCTTTGTCGTGTTCTTTGCCGTGGGACCCGGCTCCATACCGTGGATGATCACTGCGGAGCTGTTCTCTCAAGGACCTCGGCCCAGTGCCATGGCCATTGCTGTGCTGGTCAATTGGATGGCTAATTTTGTAGTCGGCATTGGTTTCCCCAGCATGAAGGTGGGTCACTTACTGTCATAAACTAATATTTAATAATTTTGTTATATAAAATTCTTTTTTTTTTACCTAACAGACCTCACTGGAGAACTATACATTCTTGCCGTTTAGCGTGTTCTTGGCCATATTTTGGATATTCACCTACAAGAAGGTTCCGGAGACCAAAAACAAAACCTTTGAGGAAATCTTGGCACTTTTCCGTCACAACAACGGCAGGTACGTGGTCTAGATTCATTTTAAAGCCATAGGCTCTGCACACAGCTCACTGCGATTTGATAACTAGTTCTGAATTCATTCAAATAAAAAAAAAAAATAATATATATATATATATATATATATATATATATGTATATAAATAAAATCCCACCACCTCTCAGAGCAGCTCAACTACATTTTCAACTACATAACCAACTCGTAACAGCAAAATCAAAAAACTAATTCCAAAACGAAACGAACCCAAGCCAAAAAAGCTGCCTCTATCATTTCAATTATGTACTTGGAAGTTTATTATGCGGTGTGCAAATAACTTGAGTCGTATTTATGATCTATATTTTGGATTGTATAGTCCGCCAGCTATACTATGCCGGGGTCAGCATCTAAGTTGTTGTTTTTTGTTTTGAAAGTTTTATATATCTTTTTTGTTTTGTTGCACATTGTGTTTTAACGACTGTATTGAAAATAATACCAAACATGTCCATTCTATGTATGCCCAAATCTTAAAGGACATTTCGAGATAGTAGACTGTACGGGTAAGTGAAAGTAAAAAAAAAAAAAAAAAAAAAAAAAAAAAAAAAAAAAAAAAAAAAAAAAAAACCAAAAAAAAAACAAACAATAAACAGCTCTATAAACTCAAGATTAAAGCTAAAAACAAAAAACCAAATAACAACAAATTGAAGCGTTTCGCTCTTTTTAAACGTAGCTCGTTTGCTGTACTTTATTAGTTCACTCTAAAGCAACTTTATTGTACATTTAATAATCAAGTAAAAAAAAAAAACCAAAAAAAAAACAAAAAAACTAATTAAATTAAATTCTATGAAAACTTGCGCTCAAAGTTTCATACTTTTTCGGCATGTCTGCTTAACTTTGCCTGTACTACTCGTTACTTTGTTACAATTACAATACAAATACAAATACAACAATCAATTAACGGCTGGCTACAGCTGACAACTACTTAATTAATACAAGTTCATATTTAGCAAATTTAAATATAAACTACTCAAATATTTAATATGAATTTAAATACTCTGTACTCTTCTATTTAAATGCCATGTTTCATTATTCCAACGTTTTGTAACTCTCTCTTTCTATTTCTATCATGTCACCCACCCCAAACAAAACAAAAAAAAAAAAAAAAAAAAAAAAAAATCAACAAAAAAAAAAAAGAACAAATCCAATTTCAATTTCTAATTCATGCAGCGCCCTTACATCTCAACAATCCCGCCCTGAGTCTTTGTCCTCTCTGCTCATTGTTCATTCTAAATAAATTGGTTAGTTTCAACTTTAAAGCACCAAAAAAAAAAACAAAAAAAAAAAAATAAATGTTCAGTGTTAAGTCAAAACCTCACAATGCACATACAACGAACCACAAATGACAAACACATACAAACAAATACCACACGCACACACACACACACACACACACTCACTCACACACACACACACACACAACGACCCACTCTCATAAACATAAACATTTGTATATACTATATAAATATATACATATATACAACACATTTTGATTATGTTGCTTGTCCATTTAGTGGAGACAGTGTCAACGGGAACGGCAACAGTAGCTCCACAGCGGACATTGAGATATCGCAACGTGACTCCAACGCAACTCGAGCCAAAGTGCAATGAGGCAGCTGTTGTTCCCGTTATTTTTGCCAGCCCGTTTTGCAAAACTTTAATTGCCATTTCAATGTGTGCACAAGGAAACAGTCGCAGTTCAAACACTTTTTTTGAAATTGATCGGAAAAGTTTGTTTTCGACAGTACTTGCGATTATTATAATTTACTTTTTATTTATTTAGAGTACATACAAATATGTTAAGCTTAAGTTGAATTTTTAATTTTATACAATATATATTGTTTATTTGTGCTTTTCTTTGTTAAACTAAATAAAATTTTGTTGTTTATTTTTTTTTGTTATGTCGTTAATTGTTTTGATTTATGTTTTGGTTTGAAAAGGCCGCGCTTAATAACTTCCAAGCCAGTTAAAACCCAACGTCTAAGCTCTTTCAGCCAAGGTTAACTCACACACAGAAGTACACACATCCTGTGACATACCAGACAGATGCAGACACCGTTATCCCTTCCTTCCTTCGTATGCGTACGCGTGTAATTAGCGCGTATTTGTGTTTTTTGCCCAAAGTCTCAAAATTGCTGTCATTAGTTTGCAAAAATTAAATTTAAAATACGTTTACACTTAAAACATAATCGTAGAGTGTGCGAATTTCAGGAGTATGCTAAACTGCACAAATAGCTTGGAGCCACAAAGTATGAATTCTGGCATCGAGCATGCCGCATTGATGGTATCTGAGGAGAAGACCCAACATGACTCACGTAAGAATTTAAAAACGAATTACAAAAAACTGCAAGCAAAAATCCCAATTTACGTTCTTTATTTGAAACTATTATTTGTTGTGCAAATTGCTCGTTCAATCGAATATAAAAACCCACACTTAACAACAATAAACAATACAAATAACAAATAACAAATTCAATATTTACGTATCCATGTTGTACAACAAACACAATTTTACACACATCCAACATAATACCGAATACAAAATGACCTCTAGGTAAACAGTACAGACGTTTAGCTTGGCCCAAAAACTATGAACCAAACTAAAATATACTTGTTAAACAGCTTCTATACATATATACATACACCCAAACAACACACACACACATACCTGTATATACCATACGTGTACATATTACAATACATAGAAAAACTCCAACTGCGATTATTGTACACATGTCAACATGTCGTATTATTAATTTTTTCGCCCATTGTGTATGCGTACACAAGAAACACACACACACACATGACACACCAATACACATACAATACACATGGTGAAATTGTCAAAAAGAATACACAAAATTACGCATAATCATATATATATTTTATGAGTAATAAGCAAACATTTCTCTTTATAATTGAATTTAATTTGCTAAACATTGTTTTTACTAACATCAAATCATGTTCAGTCATTATTTGTTTGTCTAACTTCTACGTATGCAACTTGGCATGTCCTTAAATTCATTAAGTTACACATATAACAATACAATAATAATTATTATTTGTACATAAAGTATTTAGCTGTATATATATGTATTTAAAATTTAATTTCATATTTTATATTTACTTTCGACAATTGTAGGCTATTTAAACATTTGTTGTGTTCACATACATATATTTTTAGCTGCTTGTTATCGCAATTTGATGTTAGCTTTTTAATATTTAACTATTTAAGTATATAAATTTTTTAATTGAATATAAATTAAACTATATCATATTCTTTATTTTCAACATATTCATAATTATCTTGGCAATTATGAATTGTGCTGTTTTTTATTCAAATCAAAACAAATTAATTAACAATATTGGAACCGAATCAAATCAACAACTGGATTCTTACACAACAACAACAACCACAACAACACAATTATTATAACAATAACAACATTGCGAAACGTATGTGATGATATTGGCGACAATCTGAAATTTGCATGAAAAACCAAAAACAATCGAAACAAAAACCAAAAAATGTTTGCAAAATGTATACTAAAGTCTTTGGTACGACTTCGTTCTCGTTGACGGTTGAAGGCATGGGTCCATATCCGTTAAGCGATAGCACCAATCTCTTGGGTCCAACGTCAACAAGTTACGTGAGCGGCGGAGTCGGCGTCGCCGGCTCCACGGCTTGCTATACAAACTACGGTACAAATATACAAACGCCAGTTCCTAACCGCAAATGCTACTACAATGAGTCTGACTATGGGCGAGAGGATAGCTTTCGCAGGCACTCGGCGCACGGAAGGATGTCATGTAGGTTAACAGCAACAACTACTCACCAAAAAAGGGGCAGCAAGAAAAAAAAAAAAAAAAAAAAAAAAAAAAAAAAAAAAAAAAAAAAAAAAAAAAAAAAAAAAAAAAAAAAAAAAAACCAAAACACAATCGCACCAAGCTCGTCAATAAGCTATATATAATATATATCTGCTCATATCTAAGTCACACCTAACTAGGCTAAGCTGCAACGAACTGCAGACGGTTCCATTTAATACTGAGAACTTTGGCTTTAACTCAACTTTAACTGCTTTAAATATATAATTTTTATTCGTTTTGTTTTTTTTTTTATAGTACGCAAGTGAAAGCGAACTTGGGATCAACACAAAGTAACAAACAATATGAATTGGCTAAGTAAACAAGATCGACAAAAAATGTTAAGACACCGACGCACCTTTGAAATACACATAAAAAAAAAACATACACAAAGAGTGCCAATAATAATGCGCCTGAAAGTACACTTTAAAAAAAAATGAAACTCAAGTCATACGAATCCATACAGATAATATACATACTACTATATAAAAGATTCTCTCATTCTCACTTCAAATACTTTCTCATCAATTTCGCAGATCTTCAAATATGTTGAATTCCTTTTTGGTGTACCTAACATATCTGAAGATTCGAAATTAAACGCTTTAACATAACATTCAATCTTTCATTTAATTTAAATAAATCATTGAGTTGATTACGTTCTTTTTAGGCTGCATGAAATATATTTATATAAATATGCGCATGTGTATTATTGGCATGTACTTTTTGCATGCACTGTTAGGGTTAACCACCTTAGGCACCTACTAAATCCAGCCAGAAAACTAACTAAATAGCCAATAAAAAACTAAAAAAGAAAAAACCAAAAAAAAAAAACAAATTAAAAATTAAAAATTAGCTTATATGGAGGCTATATTAATTGGTAAATCATTTTGATTTTTTTGTTTTTGGCGCCCGTACGCTTTTTGTAGCTGCATCCGAGCGATTTTTAGACGGCGGCCGAAGTACACACCAGGCCCGGAGCGCTGCCTCTGTGCCCCATCACCTTCGTCAGCAAGCACCTGTCTGCCAGAACAGCGGGCCTTGACTGAGGAACGCCTCACCTCTTGAAACTGCCAGTGTACATTCAACGAGTCGCGCTGAGGAGGAGCATCAGCAGCCGTCCTCCTCCTCCGCCGCCGCCGTTAACTCAGCTGCTGCCGTTGCCGCACCGCCCCAGCAACAACATCAGCAACAACATCAGCAACAACATCAGCATCAGCATCAGCATCAACACCAGACCTGTTTTACCACACACGATTACGTGCATTGTAGCTACGACAAGGATATCGTATGTGATCAGGCGCTGCCGCCAACCACCAGCAGCACCCACAGCAAGCACGAGCACGATCCGCTTCAGTCTCAGGAGGCGGTCGCCATCATCAGTTCCCACTGCCATCAGACGCAACGCAAGCACAGCCACAGTCACAGTCCGCATCACAGTCGCCACACATCACCGCACAGCCATCATGCCCATCTGGGCTCAGCTGCTGGCCAGGCTCCGGCTCCGGCTTCGGCTCCGGCTCCGGCTCAGTCGCAATCACATTCCCATCATCATCATTATCGCCGTCGACGTCGGCAGCACAGCGTCGCAGCTGTCGGCGGCAGCGGCAGCCTGCCAGGCGCCCACACCCAACACGCCGCCGGCGGCCAGAGCAACTCGCGGCATGTGTGCAGCAGTCGCCGCCATCGCTCGGTCACCGACGTGTCCTGCAACTCGATCAACGGCTGCCAGGATGCGGCCTGCGCCGATCGTGAGGTGCAGGAGATTATGGTGCGCAAGTCCTGCTGCAGCACGTCGCGCACGGAGCTGGCTCAGTACTTTGCCGAGGACTTGTATGGCTCGTCGTCGCGTCGGCCCAGCTCCTGCTGCACCAGCTCCGACTATTGCTACCAAACGGACTCGACCAGCCTGTACGGCTCGCGCTCCTCGCTGAGCCGCAACAACTCCATCAAGTCCGCCTCGGCCGCCATGCGCAAACAGCAGCGCCTCCAGGCCCGCCAGCCCAGCTACACATCCATATCGCTGCGTGGCCTCAACGCCAGCCGCCCAAACAGTCAGCTCGGTTCGCTGACCTCGATCTTCGATCGGGCCAAGCAGATTGCCGACGAGAGCAGGCGCACCGAGCAGCAGGAACAGCGTCTAGCCACGGGCACGCCCTCGCGCGGCTCTACTCTGGAGCGGCACAGCTCGAAGGGCGCACTCAGCAATGAGCTGCCGGAATACGCCTGCTCGCCATCGCCCATACGCTGGAGTTTCCTGGCCGACGGCAAGTCGCCCACAGAGTTCGAGCTGGAGGGCGCCGTGGGCGGCACAACGGAGGCAGCTGCAGCGACCGAGGATAAGCTGGATGCCTGGCATGTGCCCGAGCCGGAAATGAAGCCGTGCCGCAAGCTGACCAGCAACACGGAAATTGCCAGCTGGAAGAGCAGCCTGTACGATGAGGGGCCGAGCACATCGGCAGCGGCGCGCAAGCGACGCGGCAGCAACTATCACTGTGAGTTCGAGGAGTCCACCACGGTGTTGTTCCATCAGGATCAGGAGGGCGAGGCGTACAACAATTGCTGCAACAACTATATACAGTGCAACTCATATCTGGATCAGGATCTGCAAATTACCAGCGAGGACATTCATCAGTATCTGTCCAAGGGCCATCCAACGGTCGGCGATGTGCTTAACAATTCCAAGAACTATCCCTTTCAGCCCAGCAATGCGCTCGAGTTTCAGTACAAGAACAACTTTCAGCAGGGCAGCAACACCACCAACAACAACACAAACACCACAAACACTGCCTCCAGCGATGCCGGCGAATGTTTCCAGCGCTACGAGCGCAGCTATCACAATAGCGCCAGCAAGGAAACCAATCTCAATCAGAACTCAAGTGGCGCCGCTGCAGCGCCGGAGTCTTTGTCGCCCAGCAACATCAATTTGTCCAGCAGCAGCAACAACATTAACATTGTGTTCAGCAGCAGCAATCAGGAGCGCAATGCCAACGAGGTGAAGTTCATCAATAATCGCGCGGGCGAAAGAGATGCCGAGACTCTGGTCAGCTCCGAAGCGCATCATGCGGGCTATCTGCCGTATACGTATCCCAGCTATGACTACACCAACATGTCGGGCAATTCGCAGTTCGACAAGCCGCTCGGCATTGACGAGCTGCCCAAGGAGTTTGCTGGCCTGCAACTGGATGGCGGCGGCTCGACGACCAGCGAGCATTCCTCATCCTTGCACTTTGATTCGTTCGATGCCGCCTCGGAGCACAATTTGCTGTCGCAGCCGATGTCGCCGGGGTCGCCAGCATCGGCCTCGGTCAATCCGGCTGGCGATGGTTATATGCACTTGCATCACACTCACTTTGAGCATCAGCAGCATTTTCATAGCCAGTACACACATGCGCATCCGCATTCGCATCCGCATCCGCATCCGCACTCACATTCGCATCCGCACAGTCACGGTCACAGTCACGGTCACGGTCACGGTCACGGTCACGATCATAGCAACAGCACCAGCACGAACAACAGCACGCAGCACTATGGCAATCACGACCTGGCCGAGGAGCAGTTCCGCCTGGGGAACGCCCTCAAGAAGGTGCGCAAGCGTGCACGCAAATACACAGACTTCCTGCGCAAGAAGTGAGCTGCGTTTGTGAGCCAGACCCATGCTGATAAGCCTTAATATCCTCATCTTTAGATTCGCCATACTTTGGACGCAAGTATGTGGTTGTCTCGAAGTCGCAGCCGCAGCCGCGGCGCTCGCAAAGCCTGGACGAGGATTAAGCTGTGCATCTGTGGACTATTGAAATGCATTTTTAGCTCACACATTTTTAAACAAGCAATAAATATACATTTTTCATACACACACACACACACACACACACACACATACACAAATCGCTAAATTAATAAATAACTTAAATTATTACACTGCCAAATGATGAAGAACATTAAAATTAACATTTTTTTTGTGGTAAGCCAAATTGTAAACTGCGATTGACAGACACACACAAACAAATACACACACACACACACACATTGAAAACATCATTCACATACGGCAGCCAGCTACAAAATAACAAGAGCAACAACAAGAACAACCACAACAACGACTATTTTTAAAATACCTAAGCTAACAGTGCGTATACATAATAAGTATGAACATTTGTATATTCAACTTAAGAATTAAGAACAGGTTTTGAATTTGCATATTTAACATTAACAGATTAAAAGTAAAGCAAAACAGAATTGCAAAATGCAAATAATAATGCACAACTACTCAAGCATAGTTATAAAATTAAAACATTAAATTAAATACATAATTATAAGAGACAAGATGAGATCGAAGCAGCGCTACAAGATTTAGAGTTTCAGCAACTGCAGCAACAGCAAAAACAAAACAAAAACAAAAAAACAAAAACAACAAAATATTAACAATTTAACTAAACAATATATACAATTAAACAATTATATAAATATATTAACATATGCAACAAAAACAAAAAAAAAAAAAAACAAATGTAGCAGACACATGAAAATGCAAAGTTATTAAGCATTCCACTAAATCAGTAAGTTAAACTTAAATATTGCATATAGGAAAGTGATTTTTTTTTTAAATTATTTACTGTTTTATATGCGAATTTTTATGGTTGAAGTTAAACAAGTTTCTTCAGGGACTGCTTGCAATTTATGTATAAGCAATAAACCGTTTTGCTCAAAGAAAACAATTTAGTTATATAAAAGATATATATGAGTTTTAACTTTTGATTTTCTTAATTTTCACTTGATAAGCCCTTTTAGAAGAAGAGTACTCCCTACTTATTTTCTAATTTAGTTTAGTTTAGTTTAGTTTAGCAAATAATTTTATTGCATGGATCCCAACAACTGTCTTCCAATTGTATTTTATAGCAAATTTCTAGTTTGAATTTCTTTAAATATATAAACAATTCATTAACACAATGAATGAATCACATACGCATATATTTATCTATAATTTTAATAAATCATTAAATCGAACGTACCTTGCGTGACAAAAAATTAAAAATAATTAAAGTGAATTATGGTAAGCAAAAGACGAACAACTGTAAATATTTGCTGTTAGCTAATCATTAAAATAATTTTCAGATAAATTACATTATAATAACGTAAATAATATAATTTGTAGTTACTAGCTGAAATCATTAAATCATAGGTAAACCGGAATAATAAATATAAATGCACTGCCAAAAAGGTTTTATGAAAAACAAAAACAACAACAACAACAACAACAAAATAGATTGAACAAACCGAAAATGATGAATATACGAAAAATCATAAAAAAAAAAATTAATAAGAATATTTAAACAATTAACTGCTGTAAATATAAGAATGAATACATATAGAAAATCATAGACATTTTTTAATGGCACATTAATAACCGAGGAGCATGCAATTTGCAAATTTTTTTACATTATTTTAATGAACTAAGTAAAACAATAATAAGTTTAAACAAATCTTAAAGCCGACACAAATAAAGCCACGCGGCAGCGATTTTGTAACAAAATCAAAAGATAAAATGTTAACATTGCAAAAAACTTTAAAGTTAAATTAAAAACTAATATATAAACAATAGAAATGCAAAACGACTAAAAACAAAAAAGAAAACAATGTTAACTGGTTGTGAGTTTGATTTGATAAACAGCTGAGATACTTTCGACTGGCAAAGTATCTTGGATGCATATCACTTGAGCCGAACTAGTGTAATGTTGTGTGCATTTTTCTAAATGTAAATAACTAAAAAGGAAAAAGAAAACGAAAAAAGAAAATGGAAAATGGAAAAAAAAAGTAATTCAACTAAGTTAATTAAAGCCCATACAAGTTAATATACACACGCAATGAATTAACTATGCAATTTAACGAAATTAGTTCATAAAAACAATAAAAGCAACAATTTAATGATGCATACAATTTTAATGTTCACAAACACACAAAAAAAATAAAACACCGTGAAGTACGCGTAAATAAAAAATTAATTTTAAAACCAAAACAATTTATGATAATCATACACAGAGTTGAATGCAAACAAAAACAAAAACAAAAAGTAAAACAAAAACAAAAGCAAAACATAAACCAAACTAACTGCAACAATTAGACAAAAGCGTAAAATAATATGTGAGAGCCGTTTGAAGTATATAGCAGAATTAATACACTTACAATTGATCCATAGACGAGTTAGTCAAATAAAAAAAAAAAAAAAAAAGAACATATTCCCTTCGAAGTTGTTTGTTTTTTTTTTGCAATTTTTTTTATATTTATATTATGTTTTAAAAATAAGTAAAAATAACAAAGAAAAACATACACGAAATAAACAGTTAATAAAAATATGTTCTAGCATTTGTCATAACAATATATAGTTGTGTACATAACTAGTTAAAATTATGCATTACCAGAACAGATATCTTAAGTATATAAATACATACAAACATATAAAGGTGAATAATTAGACACAACTACACACAAACAAACAAACACACAGACACACACACACAGACACACACACAGACACACACACAAAGTATTAGTGCGAATATGAGTTTGCGTTAGTTACAAGTAAAAAGGCAATGAAATATAATAATTAATATAATGATATACAATAATAAACTTGAACCTAGGTATATAATTATGAATTTAAATTATTTTTAGCAAAAACAAAAAATATATAAAAAATGACGAAAAACTCTAAAACCATTTAAATGCAAAGGAAAAACTTATTGAAATTAAATTGATGAATTAAGTAAAATAATTGCTCAATTTAGCAAAGAGTATAAATAAAGAATTATACGTTAAGTAATAATTTCAAAAAAAAAAAGTTGTTTCATTTCTAATTGAAGGGAAAACAAAGGATAACACTACACAAAGTCCTTGCGTGACGTTTGTGCTTATCGATAAGTTGCTAAATTCATCGCCACTCCCTTAATACTAGTTAGCCACAACCCGAGAACTGAATTGCGCATGTCCAAAAAAGCGTTCAACTATTCGCCACTGACAGATCCGCTGAGCCTTTTGGTGTATATATACCTCAAGTGGATATGCAAAGGCAAACCTGACACGAAAATGCAAATTTAGTTTCCATTAAAATATGTTGACTGCTCTGCGTCGCAAATTTCGCTTAGGAATGCAGCGCACGGTTCTAATTGCGGTGCTGCTGGCAGTTGGCCTCTTCAGCTATGCTTTCCTAAATCTATCCTTTTGCTTTAAGCTAATGTCGCACCGAAGTCTCACGCACATGGTAAGAAACACCCTTATATACCTGTACATATTATGTATATGCATGATTTGAAATGATTGCAGTGCCAAAAGTATGAACACCACGAGTTCAGTGGTTCCCTCTGCGAGGAGCTTTGCAGCAGTCAGTCGAGTTTTGACAACTTTCAGTGTCCGTTGAATGACATGAAAACTATTTTGTTTACGGCCGAAAAGAATGGCGATATGTACGCCGTGAAGGTAGGTCAGTTTGGCATTAGTTTGTCGGTTGTCTTGACTACCATTCCAACTACGACCATTCTGTAGTTGGCCAAGCACAATGATGACGACTTGAGCTGGACGAACAGCAAGGGTGAGGCTATTTATCCCAAGATCGAGGAGTTCCACGAGATTGTTAAGCTGCATATCATACTGGCCTACAACGTAACATTAGATGATAATATGGTAAGTCTCTACTATAAACTATGATGGTTTTTACTCTTACCAACAACCTTTATAGATACGTGCTTTGGTCAACCAGGAGATCGCGGATAATAACTCCCAGCAAATGGTAAGTTTCTGGCGTCTGTTCAAGGACAACAACTATATGATGGGCAAGCTGTTCGACGAGGACTCCGTATTCCCAGCTGTATTGGGCTCCTGTGGGCCCTACTATGCTACCGAGGGCTTAGAAATTGTCCAATCCAATCCCAGCATTATTCAATATCTGTAAGTAATAAATAAATAAATAAATAAAGCGATTATAAGTTGACTCCAACTAATTGAATTGCATTTGATAGCGCCTCCAATCGCCAGCAGCGTCTGAAGCATGCCCTGAACATAATGGAGTTCATATTCCGCATGGAGGAGATGAAGCCGGAGCCGCTGCGTATGTGCAAGATGCAGGTGAATCGCTTTGGCCTGACGCCCGACAGGCGTCTCAAGTACCAAAGCGCGGAGCATGTCTATGTGGAGAGTCAGCTGGACAAACGCATGTCGAATGGCGTCAAGTGTCGCCATAATCAGGACTGCAACTTTTACTCCTGTCGCGGACTGTGCGATGGGGAGCGTCAGTCCTGCATTCATGTGCAGCAGAACAATAACTTTCAGATATTCTGCGAGCATGTCCTTTTAGGCAGCGGAACTTTTCAGCCAGGACTCTTAAGTGGCATTCGCTTGCCGCGCTCGCTGCAGAAGCTGGTCAAGATGTGCGTGCAGCCGCCAAAGGAGCATCAGGTGCCCGAACGTCGTCAGGCGCCCAATCTTCAATTGGCTTTGCGGCTCTACAATGAGTTGAAGCAGCTGCTCCAAGCGGTGATAACGGCCTCCGGGGCTGACTCTGATGTGGAAGAAGAAAATCCACGGCTCCGGCAACGTGGTGGTGTTTAAGTACACGGATATTTGATTTGATATCTCCTGCTGATGGCTTGCTCAAAAAAATTGGTAGAATTTTTACATAAATTAGTTTTAAAATAAAACCAAACATAGAATTAACATAAATAAAATTTTTTTCATTGCATACATGCTAAAAACGGTTGTGAATTGTTTTGGTTTCGTGTTTTTTTATTATTTTCCATTTTATTTGTCATAAATTATTGTTAAATTGCAACAATTTGTCTCTCTATTGTTAAGCTTGCCGATGAAAATGTTTTTCGTCTGTAACTTATATTGAATTCTCAATGAAAATCAATTGCTCTCTGGAGCGTTAAAACTTCAATTAAAATTTTGTTTTTGAAAGTGCCCAAAAGTGTTTTCCAAAAAGAGTTACATAAAAGTGTTGATTAGCTTTTATCACATTGACATTTTAAGTTTTTTTTTTCTTTTTATAGTTATTTTATTTTTTCTTGCCTTGTATTTTTGAAAAGTACAGCGTGCACGTGTCTTATTGTTAATATATAGTTTAATTAGTTTTCCTTCATAAAGTTAGCTGCTTTAACTAATTTCATTGTTTTTACAATAAGTTAACGGTTTTTACGGCATAACTTGGTTTTGTATTTCTGCTTATGAGTGTTCAATCTTTTTGCATAGGCAACTGTTGTTATTTACTTTAGTATTCTAAGGATTTATCTGCAGCCCAAGTTAACACTGAGGCGGATAAATTGTTAAACTGTGGCAGATTTGGAACGAAATTATTTCGTTGGTATTTCTTTTGATGGTTATGCTTCTTCTTTTTTATTATTATTTTTAATATTATATGTTCTTTTTGTATCGTTACTGAGGCCGCTTAGCATAGATAATAATTTTAAGTGCTTCTTTTAAGCCGTTTCTAATTGTTTGTTACAATAATCAAGATGTTTTTGAGTAAATTATAAAAAAGAGTAGAAAAATCTAATAGATATCGTAACTTTTGTTAGTACACGTATTTCGTTTGCAAAAAGTGCCCTATGCGCTCAAAAATTATTATATGTATGTTGTAGATTTTATTCTCATTTGTTAATTAAGGTTTTGTATGTTTTATAATATTGTTTGTTTGCTTTTATATGCATTCTCTTATTTAAAGTACATACATTTGTTTCTCAATACAATTTCTAAAAACATAAATGAAGCGTTTGACTTAAATTAAACTCGAAAAGGATGCTGACTGCTTAGTCATTGCAATGGAGAGCGTGTGCTGGGGTAATGATTTAAACATACCGAAAATATGAATTAACTGCCTGTCTAATTGTAAATTTTTAAAAATGTCAAAATGTTGGTGAGTAATTTGGTGTGTTTGGTGTCTGTGTGTGAAGTGTGTGTGCTTGTGGTGTGTTTGTATAGTGAGTGTGTGATTGTTTTTTTTTTTTTTTTTTTTTTTGTCTTTTTGCCGTTGTGGGCGATGCAGCCGCTGAGGCTGCGTTGGCCAAAATTGGCGGATGCGTAGCATTCACCACCCGACCTGGCGTATTGGCATTCTCCAGGGTCTTCGAGTGCTGCAGCTGCATTAGATAATGTTGCTGGGTGGGCTTATGGAGCGCCAGCTGAGACAATGCATCATCAATCGTAAACCACTGCCGTTTGCGTCCAATGCTACGTGAATCCTCCCATTCATCAAGTTCCTGGGTCACATTCATAACAAACACCTCGGTGCGATGCATATGATCGTTGTTCTATAGTAAACAACAATATGTCAAATAAATACTACAATTCGATTGTAATGTTAACGCACCTCAAATACACCCAGACAACGGCCCAGGCTGCCAACAACGCCTGCCTCCTCCAGTACCTCCCGCACGGCGGTGACAGACGGCTCCTCTTCTGGTTCGACACCGCCGCCTGGCACAATCCACAATTCTGGACGGCGTGAAGATGTCACCAGCAGCACCTGCAACGTATTGATAACTTAGTATTGTCTTGCCAAAATCGAACTATTTGAGTTTTTCTTTTTTGCAATATGGAACTTACCTCAGCTTCGTTCTCGGCTCGCACGCAAATACAGGCGGCACGTCGCCTAAAGCCATCCTTATCGTAGATGCGTGTCGAGTTGGGCTTCTCCTTGACCATCTGAAAAACAATATATTGACACGATAAGTAGGGCGATGGAAGGTTCGTCGCAACCTCACGCATTCGTATTCGAACAAATGGCGAATGTAGATAAGGCTAGGGTTATATTTCTTTCTTTTTTTATCATTTCGTTGCTGTCGCGTTTAATTTGAATGTGCGCGCACATGAGAATCGTGATTCCGTCTTATCAGACATTCGATTGAGAGGCCGCCGGCAACTGCAGCGCCGGCTTATCAACGATTTATTTATGTACGAATGTACAAACGTCTGTGTATATAAACATACTTGCATGCGTGTGTGTCTGTGTGTTTTTGTGTGTGAGTGAGTGCGTATGTGTGTTCGTGTGCCGGGTACCGTTTGGCGTTTGTGAATTAGCGGTGTCATGAATGATGATCGAAACAAATTTTGCAAACATCTGGGCGCTTACCTTTGAGTTTTGTAAGTACGGCGGCAAAATGAACGCCAATAGCCGTCTGCTTAGGCACTTTATAGAGAGACAGCCGCCTTGACGTCCCTTTCTCTCGTTCGCGCTCTGCTTGTCTTTCACTCGCTCACTCTCTGTCTGTCTTCCTTTTGCTGCGTTTGCAACAAGTGTGTTTGTGTGTTGTTGTTGCTGCTGCTGTTGCTGTTGCTGCTGTTACTGTTGTTGTCGTTGCTGTTGTTGTTGTTTTTTTACGCTATGACAGCTGCACTGGGAGCCGGTCGCTGGTCTCGTGCCGCTTTTGCAGGTGCTTTTTTCGTGGCTGCTGCGTCACAGCAAAGAAACTGTCGTTGAGTGTATGTGTGTGTGTGTGTGTTTGCGTCTGCAAGTGTGAGAGCCAATGTGCTTATGTGTGTGTTTTGTGTATGTTGCTGTTTCTGTTATTGTTGTTGTTGTTGTTGTTGTGTGTAGTAACGAAAAAAGAACTGCGCGACGGATGGTTTAAAAGAGATGTGGGGAAAGCGAGAACAGAAAACTTGTTGAAATTTAAACGAGTACAAGAATGAAGAGGAAATAAAGCGCAGACAGGGCAGAATTATTTAACTACTTTGCAGTGGGTGCATGTTGTTGTTGTTTTTGTGTTTTTTTTTTTGTGGGTTTTTTTTTGCAGTTGGTTGGTATTGAATTGGGATCGGTATTGTGTTCGTGTTGGATTTTTGTTGCTGTTGCTGTTACTTCGTCACTGCCTTTGTCCTGGTTTCAGCTGCTTTTCTGGCTAGCCGATGCTGTTGTGTTTGGTTGTGAGTCTAGCCGGAAGCTTGTCGCGATTTGTTGCAATTTGAGCGAGACCGACGCACAGCTGGGCCTTATCTGAGCACGAAACATGCGTTTTCCATTTTCTCGCTCCAAACACGCCCCGAAATGGTGATGAAGAGCCGCCTTCGGCAGACGTGCACACGTGTCGCGCCTATAACACCGATATTATTTTCGCGGCTAAGTTTGTTAGCTGCGAGCCCACGTTAAAAGTGTCAATTTTAACAATTTCACGAATGTTGCATCGGCGAATGGCTCGACAAAGAGGACAGCGCAAAAACAGTGTGACTGTCTTTGACGTCAAAAAATAAACAGAAAATACATTTTACTTGATACAGCTCAGTGCGGTTGGCAACGCTAGTTTGCATGGTTGGCAACGTCTAAAAATCACGATAATTTTCGAACAGTAGGTGGCGCCAACACTGCCGCCAAAATGGTTGCGATTTAAATCCTATTGGCAGTTATTTTCAAATTTTAAACATATAAATCATTTGACTTGTTATTGTAAAATGTAGAGACTGCAAATTGATAAGTATGCTGTGCTTATCTAACAAAACATCAATAACGTACTACTTTGGTTTATGTACATAAATATCGTAATTTGTAACATAAACAATTAAATTATTTTGATGACCAAATTATTAATAAACATGTAATACAATTGCTAAGTTTATTTTTTTCCCTGCTTTATTAATTTACAATGTGTCTTACGACAATAAGAAAATAATGTCATAATTCAATTTTACCTGGAATAGAGAGTTTCCAGTTAAGCCTTTTATTATATTTAACTAAATTTGTCTGCTAGCTTATAATCTAATAATATTTTAAGAGTTTTTACTGTTCAGCTATAATCTGTCGAATTTAGGGCTAGGTTATTTTCGTGGTTTCAGGGTTTATTTGAATTGAATTAGGATCAGCTTTAAGACCGTCAACTGGCAGCAAGAAGCAAACAAATGATTTACTGCCACAGCTCGGCACGTTACTTGAGCGGCTGCCAAAAGCCCCAAAAAATGAGCGAAGGGGCAAGGGAGCTGCTGCGGGGTCGCAGGACGATTTTATGGCCAAAATTTGCTTTGCATTTGTTTCGGTTGCCGCTTGGGTTGTTGCCTCGGCGCTTTTAATGCAACTACTTAGCGCAGGGATGCCGACTCCGATTGCGAAGGAGGAGCAGGAGAAGGATGAGGAGGAGGAGGAGGAGGCTGCCCGAGGACTGCGTGTCCTTGGCTGGCCTTAAGCATTTTACTGCCAACCCCTGCGTTCCAGTCGCGACACATCCTGGTCTCGGGTCTGATCTTGTGGCGCTTTTTGCTGCTGCTTCTTTTGCTGCAGCTGCAAAGCAAATTGCTTATTTCTTAATGCATAGCCATTTCCTTTTGGCTTTCTTAGACATTTCTAGCTCCTGTATGTGTGTGTGTGTGTGTGTGTGTGTGTGTGTGTGTGTGGCTGGCCTCAATGAATTATGAGCTTCATTTCTTTTTCGGGTGTTGCTCGACGTGCCCAAGCAGAAGTGCTAAATTGTTTAACACGCGTTTTTCTGATTGGATTTAAATCTGCTCTTTAATGCCAAATAATAACAGCAGCATTTTTTTTCAGCAGCATTCATTCACTGGAGTTCAAGATCGATTGATTTCTGGTTTTTTTTTTCAGTCTCTTTCTCTTTCTCAATGCGCCACGCTTTGTTGCACATAAATTCGGTGTCATAAATTTGCAATAGGCGTCCTTTTGGCTGGCAAACTTTGTCGATTTGATGCGTCCGGCGACCACAATGAAATCAAGTGCAAAAATTTACAATTTACCAGGGATGGCCATACGACACAGGGCTCAAATCAATGCAACTATATTTAACAAAGGTTCATTTATTAAAAAAAGTCTAATTAAGACTTGTTGAGTCTTAATGTCTAATTAACATCATATTTTTGACAACTTAAATTTGTTATTTAACAAAAAAAAAAAAAATTATTAACGAAGTTAAATAAAATCATACTTTTTTTATGGTCTTTAAAATGAAATACTTTCCATTTTAAAAATGTTATTGTGTCAAAAAATAAATAAAAAATTAATAAAATAATATACATAATTATGTGAAAATGTTTTTATGATTGTTAAAAATAAAATATCTTCGATTATTTTGGTTAATATAAATATATATGTAATTATAAATATCAATATATGTATGTATAATTAATTATAAATAATTATAATGTATGTATAATTATAAATATTAATTTAAAGTTAAGTTGATGCGGTATTATTTTTTTTTATTTTTTTCCAATTTCAAATTGTTATTTTATCAAAAAAAAAATAATAACAAAACAAAATATAATAATGAAATATTTAAATATTTGTAAATGTTTTTATGATTGTTCAGAATGAAATGTCTCCCATTTATATGAATATATGAACATATATATAAATATTAATATATTGTAAACAATTAAACTTCTTGTTTTAGTTATTTTAATTCTAAACATCATATTTGTATTCATTTAAAACATGTTATTTTATCAAAATATATATGTAAAAATAAGTAATTAAATACTTTTATGATTGTTCTAAATTAAATATCATCCATATCTTTGGGTAATATAAATATGATATAAATAAGTATTTATAAGTATATAAATATATTGTAAATAACTAGTTTGATATATTCTTAGTAATTAATAATAATATATAATAAAAACTTTAATAAATAGTTAACTTATTCTCTTTCAGTCAGATTGTAAATAAATAAAATAATTAAAACAAAGATAAATTTCTTAGTTGCTTTATAAATAAAAATAAATAAATAAATTTTTTAATAGGATATCAGTTAATCATGCCTCCTTAACTTGAACCTTCCACTTGTTAAAATAGTTCACGAATCTAAAACTTTAAATATACAACAACAATCATATTATCATAACACTGCAAACAACTTTTCTTCTGTCTTTAATTGGTTTTTCTTTTTATTCCATTGCGGTTTCTGTGCTTGCTTCAGTTAGCGTTGCGCATACGCCACGTAGTACGGGCAAAACTTCTCGCATTTAAATGAAGGCCGGCTAAAGCATTGCGGTACTTATCGCTAATTGACTGGCACAAAGTTCAATCAACTGAGTCCATTCGAAAGCAATTCAAAGCTGCTGACTGCGGCTAGTCGCAGGTGTTGATCCTGTCATTAATTAACTATCGCTGTCATCAGCAGCCGCCGCAGGACTTGTCGCGCACGTGTCCAAAATGCTCAATAGGATTACGGGCAGCATCCTCGTACGCTTGTCCGTGCAACATATTGTTTCATTTTGGCTTTCTGTCTCTCTAACAAAGGAAGCACCTACAAACGCAATTTGGCAACAAATGCACAAAGCAGACAACACAACAACAACAACAGCAACAATGACCAGCCAGAATTATACAATTTATGCGATTTACGAGCTCCGGCAGTTGCTTCAGTTACCGTCCAGCAGCAGCAGCAGCAGCAGCTCCAGCTCCAGTTCCAGCTCCAACTCCGAATGGCATCTCCCGCTTTTGCGCCTTTTGCCCATTTTTTGCCTCGCCACAAAACTATTTCTATTGCTGCGGCGCCGTTGCCGTTGTCGTTGCCTTCGCTATCGCCACTGAGCAAGGATATGCCGTATTTCCGTTTACATAATAAATTTGCTAACCACGTTCTGTCGTCGTCGTCGCTGGGTCCGGGACCTGGCTGCCACTGCGGCATCACCGCCAGCGCCGCCAGCGCCGTCGTTGCTTGGCATCAAGTGCCTGCGGTTGGCATATTTGTTGTTGTTGTTGTTGTTGTTGTTGCTGTTTTTCTTTTTGTCGTTGTCGTTGTCGTTGTGTCGCCATCGCCGTCGTCCGGGGCACCTTGCAGTGCCAGTCAACATAAAAAAATAAAACAAAAACAAAACAAAAAATTGGACAGCAGCCGCAGTCGACGTCGCCGTCGCCGTCGCAGCAGGCGTTTGAATTGAGTTTTTCGCTTGGTTTTGCCTTTTGGCCGGTTTATAAACTTTAACTTGGACAACATATTGTCGCTGGCAAGTGTCGCTTCCAACTGCCACCTTCCGCGCCATCTCCTGCCTGCCTGCTGCTGCTGCTGCACATTTCCCAACCAGTTGATTGACGGAAGTCAGCGGCGGCAACAACTTTTGCTTAATCATTGGGCGGCACTCGCGTTGTCTCTAATTAATCTATTAAATGCAAACCAGAGACAGCGCCTACAAAAAATATGCGTTGTCGAGGAAGTCATCTTGCTATTGGCCCGGCCCGATCAGAGGCCGGCCAAACTAGCCGCTTCCGTTTTCCGCTGGAAGTGAAATCTGTCAGCGGACGTCGTAAAAATGCCAAAAGGCGAGCACCACACAGCACCACCACCTCGAGGGCTGGGTGGTGCCAGACCAATCGAATGCAAATATCTCCATCTCTTTCTTCCCTTGCTTATCGCTTCAATCTTCTTCTCTTCTAGTCTTAGGTTAGATGCGCGCTTTGCATATATTTATTTATTTCTAAACTAATTATTTAAAAATATTTATAAATGTATTTATTTATAATAAATGATACTTTAAGTATAATATTTGAATTATTATTATATTAAATTTTCAAACATTTTCTTAAAGCAACTTTACATATAAACGCATTTTTCTTGGACACTAGAATAAATTAAATAAAATAATAATAAAGTACCAAGTTATATATAAATGTTTTAATGATCATTCAAAATGAAATTTCTTTAATGCCTTTGGTTAATATAAGATATTTAAATATGTACATATTTATATAAAAATCAATAATATGTATAATATTGGAATTAATATAAAAATGTAACAAACAAATTAATTTTGAAATATATTCTTTAAGATTTAAGTTGCTTGAAGCACATTTTTCTTAGAAACTAAAACAGATTAAATAAAATAAAATAATAAAATACCTAAATATATATAAATGTTGTCCTAAATATATATAATGATGTCCTCAATTCTATTGCTTGATTTTTTTATATGTACTATATATTTATATAAAAATCAATATATTGTACACTTTAAGTAAAATTTAAATTATACACATTTTACTTGGACACTAGGATATATTAAATAAAATAAAATAATAAAATACTTAAATATTTATATATATATAAAAATGTTGTAAAGACAGTTTAAAATGAAATTTCTTCTATTTCATTGGTTAATATAATATATTTATATACATACATATTTACATAAAAATCAATTATAAGTATAATATTCCAATTATTACAACAATTTTAACAAACAATTCAATTTAAAATATTTTCTTAAAGGAATTTAAAATTAAACACATTTTTCTACCATTCCATTGGTTAATATAATATATTTATATACATACATATTTATATAAAAATCATTTAAAAGTAAACTGCTCGAATTATAACAAAAATTTAACCAAAAAATTAATTTTAAAATATTCTCTTTAAGGTACTTAAAATTAAACACATTTTTCTTGGAAACTAGAATAAACTTGTTATTTAAAAATAAAACAAAAACTTATTTTTAATTTCAATTTTTAATTGGTGTCAACATAAGACTTGTAAGAAGTAGGAAAATAATAATTTCAGTAATGAGTACTTCCGCCTTTTGTTAACTTATAATTTTATATATCCGATCAATGTTTTCTATGATAAATTTATGTTTATTTTAATATCGGCCCGAAGCTGTCAACTGAACGCAATCATAGAACAGTTTTTGCGCCCACTCGAGGATCCTTGTCAGCTGTCGCCGTTGGGGCAGCGGTTCAATAACCCGGGGCAGCTGAATGTTGCAAGTCCGCTCGTTGCTAATGGCTTGCCACACTTTACATTAGCGTCACAATTTATTGGCCGGCGCAGTTGCAGACGCGCCTCAGACTGCCGACTGCCACTTGTCCAGTTGGCCAGTTGGCCAGTTGGCCGTATGCTTTACGCATGCTTGGTAGCTAAAATGGTCATAATAATAATAAAAATTTTCTGGCCCCGGCAACGAGTCCAGGCGTTTGAGCGCATGTTTGACGCATCCAATGATGGCAACAGGTCCGCACAGTATCTATCTTTGCAGGCATCCCGTGCTGATCTCGTTGCAAGTGCGTAAGTAGCAGCAGCAACTGTTGCTGTTGCGGCAGCAACCGGTTTATGGTTTATGTCAATGCATTGACAGGTGCATGCCTGCTCCATTTCTGCCAGCTTCAGCTTCAGCTCCAGCTTCAGCTTCAGCTGGGGGCATCTTCGCCTAGCCCCCGAAACTGGCTCGGGTGCATGCATTTGAATTGATTTTGGGGCCTGCAAACGAAAAAAAATGCAAGGAAAGAAAGAAAGAAAATGCAATGTCAATACGGCCATGAATTTATGTTTAATAAATGCAGTCAACTGGTTACGCTTTAAAGCTTTCCGCATTCCTTGCCCAGTAGTGCCTTCAACACCCACAAGCCGACGCTCCGCCAGGGCGGCAACCATTGTGCCAAAGTCAAAGCTGAAGCTGAAACTGAAGCTGAAACTGAAGCTAAAACTGAAGCCAACAAATTCTCAAAGAAGCGACGGTGGCGGCTCCTTTGTGCCTTTGGTCAGCTTGCTGCAGTTTTAGATTATTTGTTGCTGACAGCTTCATGAAATATTTATTATTATGGTGCGGGCTTTGGGTTCGGCTCAGGGTCCGCTGCTCGAACTCTTTGTGTTCAGGTGTTGGGGGTGCAGCAGCAGCAACAAACTCAGACAATTGCCTCGGCATAGGCAAAGCAGTTCGCAGTTCGCGCTGGCTACCAAAATTGAGAATTGAGGTGTTTGCCGCTGCGCACCAAAACTTGAAAGTCAAAACGCCGAACTTCGAACACCGCACGCCGAGGATCAAAGGGAGCTCCGGAGCCGGAACAATGCTGCGTTAAAGGTAATTGTTTGTCAATTACTTGACTCCCGGCCAAGCGCGTGGCCGCCTCAGCTCGCCTCCTGTTCGAGAGGATTCGCTTGTCTCTCGCTCTCTGTGTGTGTGTGTGTGTGTGTGTATTGTATCTGTATCTGCATTTGTATCTGTATCTGCGTTCGGTTGGGGCCAATTATAGCTGCCTGCTCGTTAGCATACACAAACTGTATCCGTATTGCCATCGCAATCGCTGCCGATAATCGCATGGAGTGTAAAATTATTTAATTCCCGCTTATCGCAGCTGCCGACGTCGCCGTCGCCGTCGCCGTCGCTGCCAACGTAGACGTCGCCGTCGACGTCGACTTCGCCTGCCCCCGTGAAGAGTGTGTGAAAATGTTCAAGCTCAAGACTATGATAACTGGCATGGATATTTGGGCCTGTGAACGGGTATACATGACTTCGGATGCTCTGTCAATTGAGGAACTTCGTCAAAAGTAAACTGTCTACATTTTTAAACTGAGTAACAATGAAACAGACCGATGAAAACTTAATTAAGACGAGATCTTTGTTGCTTGTTTATTTCCAATTAATAATATAGCCAAGAGCAAGCTTTAAAAACTCTATGCGAATACTTAACCAAGTTTATTTTAACACCTAAAAATATATATTTTTATTATAAATTTTAGTCTTATTTTTATTTGTTAATTTGTTAATTTTGTTAATGTAAGATTTCAGTATATGAGAAATCCTTACTCATAAATAATATGCGTATATTTAACAAACAAATTTCATTTAACCCTTAAAATATACATAAATATTAATTATTTTATTCCTCAGATAAACTCTGTAAAAAGTAAGATTTACTTAAATTTATTTAATAATAATTTAAATTAGAAATTCGTACTCATAAATAATATGTGAACATTTAACTAACAAATTTTATTTAACACCTTAAAATATGAATAAATACTATTTATTTTATTCCTCAGATAAACTCTATTTAAATAAGATTTCAGTGTATTAGAAATTCGTAGTCATAAATATATCTAACCCCTTTTGTGTTATTGTTGTTGTTCGTTCTGTTTCGTTTCGTTGCGTTTGTTGTGTAGCTGCGTGTGTATGTGAGTGTGCGTGCGTGTGTGTGTGTGTGTGTGTGTGTGTGTGTGTGTGCCACAGTTTACACAGAAAAGTAATTTCGAGCATGTTGCTGCAATCAGAGGATTCTGCCGCCGTTGCCGCTGACTGAGAGATGCTTTGATATGGCCTGGTCCTGATGCCATTCCTCTCCGAGTTCCACTTTAAGTTGCAGTTGAAGTTGAAGTTGAAGTTGAAGGTGTTGGCCGTGGCCAGTTCAGTGGCTGCCACAAATGCTGCCGTTGCTGCTGTTGCTCTTAATTGCTTGCTATTTTCAAATGCTGGGCGCTTTCAATTTATCACATGCCAGTGACATCTGCAGTGACATTTTATTAGGCGATAACGATAAATTTACAAAGATTTATTAAGTGGCGGCGGCGGCCAGTGGGAAAATTGCGTCGCCTGCGCTAATTTAAACAAATTAAATGAAAATCTCAACAATTATTGATCGCATGTGGCAAGTGGCAACTGCCGCTGCCGAGTTTAATGAACGCGCTAATGAGCTGATCAATTTGTTGTCATTGTTGATGCAACAAAAGCAACCGTTAAAGGGTTTCACTCCATGTGGGCAACTTAATGCGGGTGTCGGTAATTGACTTGGATCCAATCATAACCGACTCCGTTTTCGAATAGGGCGTTTTGCCAGTCGACTGCCAACTGGCAACTGGCAACTGGAAACTGCCAGTCACAATTGTGGCTGGGCGTGGGTGATCCTAGACGGACAGCGAAACAATCCTTAACAGCAAATTATGCAAATTTCGCGACTCCTATGAGATCAGAGCAACTGCATTTGCTGTCTGGCCAAGTCTCTAGTCTGGTCTCGTCTGGCCTGTCGTCTGCTCTTGTGGGTGGACAATGTGACACGCGTCGTCGTGAAAAACAACAGTTTACTTGCCACAAACTGTGGCATGAAGCTTGCAGCTTGCAGCTTACAGCTTGCAGCTTGGAGCTCTCAGCTCGTGGCCTCGGGCTCAGACAGTTTTACTGTCTTGACTGCAAAATTTATATTATTTCATGCAATTTGTCATCGTTTTGCCAGCGGAAGAAAGATGACTTTGTATGGGTTTCAGTTTCTCTCCTTATGCCTTTGCATCATTCACTTTGTGGCACGATATGCGGTTTGTTAGCTAAACAGCGCGGATCAAGTGGCAATCGGAGCAGCTTATGACAATGCTGAAAATGTGATCACGTTTTAGAATGTTTTCAGCCAAATGACATAAACAATTAAAACGATATCAAGCCTGAATCGAATCATTAACGAGACTTCTGACTCATACAAAGCCACAACTTGTTGACTTTCTGAACATATTGAAGTTACAATTGGGCAGACTTCTATAATGATAAACCAAGTGAATCACAGGGAAAATGTTTTTTTTTTATAATAAAATATTTATTTTTTTTGTTTGTAAATGATTTCTTTTATGGTGGCTCGCCCTGCGCTGCTTCTCAGCGATTTTCTACCAATTTTCCAGTTAATTTTGTATGGAGGCGCCCGCTGGTTCCTCCCGATGTGCGACATTCGACAAAATATGTGCCACATTATTGTGTGTGCTTGGGTATTTACATGCATTTATGAGTTATTAAATTTGCTAGATTTATGTGGCACGCGTGGGCGTTGCGACGACACGCGTCGTTAGTCGCTGCGTGGGCGTGGCACTAGAAAATTAGAAGATGAAGAAAAAAAACCCCCGTTGATGCAGCTGACAACCGAGTGCGATATGTGGCACGAACTTTTGTGGCTTCAAAACAAAACAAAAAACAAACAAAAATAACCAAACCCCCCAAAGCGATTAAAGGGCTACCTTTTCATACGGTCCTCTTAGCTGTATAAAGTTAGTTTATTTGCTGCCTTGTGCCCAAATTGATATTACACTAATTAAAATGTAATAAAATAAAGCCGAGATTGCCATTCATAAATCATTACGACTGCAGCAGCTGATACGAAGACCTGGTCCAGCTTTGGAGCTATATACAATTGAAGATTGAAGATTGAGGTGTGAGCCGACAAAGGAAATAACGCTGCTGCAATTTGCTTGCAAAAAGCGATGCGCTCATCATCATTAGAGATGCCTGACTGGGACTGGAACTGGGATTGGGACTGAGAATGGGACTGGAACTGGGAATGGTTACTGGGACTGGGACTGGGACTGGGACTGGGCATGTTATATGTATGTTATATGATCCTACTATTTGCTTTATGATTTCGTTAATTCTGCATAGATTGCCGCTTAGTTTGCTGGACGCGCTGTGGGAAAGTTGCCAGTGCCATTTGAGAGAGCTTATTAAAATTGCGAGCTTTGGTTAAATATTTAACAAAGCTGCCACATCTAGAAATTATATGCGCAATTTGGCGAACAATGGCGTCGTCTTCATGTATTCGGCTACCAGGTACGTTAATCGGCAATCAATATACGAGGCAGCCAGAATCGTCGCTGCCACGGCCAGCTGCCACAGGCGCGCCCATTAAACATAAACAAAATTAAGTGACCATTAAAATGCCATAAACTGGCGGCGGCGTTCATGGTCATGTCGCTGGATGTGCCTGGATTAACTGCGGCCAGTACCCAACTGAATCGAACGAACGAACGAACGAGAAATGCATTTGAAAATCTGTTTACTTTACCCCCTCCCCTTTCCACCTGCCCCCTTCAGGCAACAGGCAAACAGGCAAACAGCCTCTGCCCTGATCAGCATCAAGAGGCACTTTCGTTTAATGCTGTTGCTGGTCGGCCCACATAAATCGTGTACTTGCCGCTTGTAGCTTTCAATTTGTGACAAGCCGTGCTCCAAATGGAGCCCTGACTCTGACTCTGAATCTGACTCTGAGTCTGAGTCTGAGTGCAACAAAATGTTGCGTGGGTGCCAACTGAAGTCTGGCGTAGAGACTCCTCCCACCTTCACCGCGTCTGAGCGCTTACGCAAAATGTTTCAATTAAGCCAAACAGAGCGGAAGTTGGCCAGCTTTGGATGCTGCGCTGAGAAATTGCAGCGCGGCACGCAAATCATCAACTAAAACTTGCTCCTTCCAACTCCAAACTTGGCCCAGCCAGGTGCCAAAGCTGCGGGTTGCCCCATGCCCCATTCCCCATTCCCCATTCCCGATGCCCCATTCCCCATTCCCGATTGCTTTTCACTGCTGCTGCTCTGATTATGGGCGCTGTTCTGGTGATTGATTTATCGGCACCGGCGCTCAGCTAATTGAGTTATATTGAGCTGAGCTCTCTTTCGGGGCCGCTCTCACACTGTCAGGCGGTCGCCGTTTGACGTTGAACCGCTGAACCGCTGAGCCGTTGATGACGAGCCGACTTATATGGCTAAAACGCGCCATTAATTGCAGCGCTGCTTTAATATTTATTGTCAATTATTGTTAGTTTAATTGTCAATTATTAAAAAATTGTACGTTGTTGACGTCTGTCGACGTCTCTCTGGAAAATTGATGCACGCGGCGTATGCGCAATGCCTTTCCATCGCTAGCCAGGTCTTAATCAGTGCGTAGCTCAGGTGCCACATCGGATTCCCAAGCAGCAATCAGCTGTCAAGGCTGCGTGGCAGCTTCACACGCACCTTGATCCACATCGCAGCTCGACTCTTTTCGGTAGCATAATCGATTATCCCCAGACAGATCAGGGCTTCCACTGCAGCTGTGTGAGTTTTTATTCAAGATATTGTAAACTTTTCACACGAGTGTTGTTCAATTTTCACTTACTTCAATCCAAAGCGATCCAGAAGGGATTCGATAATATTTTTTATAACAATATATTTAATCACAAAGGGTAATAATATTTAATCAATAATATTTTATATTATATAACAAAAAGTTATTTCTGCTGTGATCTGCTTCACTTTTGTGTTGGATAATATTTTGTATAAAATTATATGAAATCACACAGGGTATCTGAGTTTCGGTCTGCTTAACTTTTGCGTTCGTTTTGCATTTTACAACTTAATAAAGCCGCTGATGAGAAGGCATCTTCTCGATTGCAGGTGCTAAAAGCTGAAGTAGCTGCTGCTTCGATTTTTACAATCTGTATGGATGTATATCACTGATTGCAATCACTATTTAACTTCGCTCTCTCTTTCTCTCTCGCTCTCGCTGTCCGTTTCTCTGTCTGGCCCACTGGCGAGTGTTGACAAAAGCTGAGCGGCACGATCAAGGCCGAACTCTTGGCCAGCTGCAGCTGATGGGCGCTGATGAACGGGCGTCGTCTCCTCTTCGATTGTTACGTGCCGCTGGTTCGCTTCATTATTTATTGTTTGGCTGGAGTGGGCAGCTGGCCGGCTGGGCTGGCTTGCGTAATTGCCCATGTGGCAAGCAAATTGCAATCCGCAAGCCGTGCAACTTGCTGCAAGTGCGCGTTGCGTTGCCAATTGTTGATTTAGTGCTCGCTGGCAGCGTCTAATGCAGCGATTAATCGCACAATTAACGGCTTAAACATTTTGACAAACTAAAAAATGCCAGGCGATTTGTCAAGGCCTCAGCCAGGTGGTCGCCTTGTGGGTGCTTTTCCTTTTCCGTTTTTTTTGTTTTCTGGCCCAGCCCAAAAATGCAATAAGCACGCGCGTAAATCAACAGGACATGCCACACACAGAGAGAGAAATAGAGAGGGAGAGGAAGAGGGAGAGAGAGACAGGTCGTTGCTTCTAATCAAGTCGGACGAACGAACACCGGAGATGTTGTCGTCCTGGCTGGCCGCCTCATAAAAACCAAATGAATGCCTTTGCCAGGAGCCTCGAAAAAACTTTACGACATGCCGCACAAATTGGACGCTCTTGTTTTAAGGCTGTGAGGGTACAAAAAACTGGGGAACTTTAACTTGAGGATGACTTCTATAAAGTTTATAAAAATAAACTTTTTTTTATTTATTTTTATTAAATTGAATATGCTATATATTATATGCAGAGTAATAAAAAAAATCCGTATAGATACTTATTTCATTTATTTCTACTAATAATAGTTTATATGTTTACCTTAAAGATACAAATGTATCTTAGTCAACTCAAGCCAAGGTAAAGTGCAGGCAATCCGTAATTTTTAAGGCACACAGAAAGGGAACTTTAACATGAAGATATAGTTTATAAATATAATACAAATTTTCTTTTAAATTGGTTGTACTAATAATAGTTTATATTTTATATTGCTTGACTTAAAGATACAAATGTATCTCAGTCAAGGGAAAGTGTATGCAAACTTCGTCACTGCTGTTGTTGCTGTTCTGTGTTCTGTTTTATGGGCAGCCTGCACTCGCACATCATGTTGACGGTGATCACAAAGCTCAAGGCAGGTGGCAAATAGCTAACCGTTGGTCATTTGCATGCCCTCTGAATGGCAGAGCGCAAATGAAATGCAATTTTAGCCTTATCACTTGTGTATCATCAGTACAGAAATTAAAATAAATTTGCTTTGGGCCAACTTGTAGGAGGCAGCCAACGCCACCTCCGACGCTGTCATTTGCCGATTCCAATCGTCTGCGTTGGCTGCTGCGCTCCGTTTGGCGGCGACCGATTGGAATCAGTCAAAGCCCATTTCACCCGCCTGCTGCAGTTTTCCCACACTCACGCACCCGAATGCGACATTTTCTAAATCGAATGGATGCCAAATTGTAAAAAAAAATAAATATATATTTATATATATATATGTATACAAACTCAAAGACAAACCGCAAAAGACTATAAAGATTTTTAATATGCAAGCGTCAGATAACCGCGAGCTGAGCAAAGCGCAGCTGCTGCCGCATTAATTACACCGCACTGCGCTTTGGGGCAGGTCGGAGACGAAGACGTGGACCTCAGACAGAAACCAGCTTAGCCAGCTCTACAGTTGGCTCTTGGCTGTTGGCTGTTGGCTGTTGACTGTTTACTGGCCTGGCGAAAAGCACCCGCATAAGGCCGCAAGTTGTTCCATTCATGCTGCGATAGACTGCACATAAAATTCATAGCCTTTTGAATGTCATTTGTCGTTAACAGGCCGCAAGTTTGTTTCAAATTGGCTTGGGAATGGTTGGCTGAGAACCAAGTCAAATCACGGAAACTGCTGAGCGACTCAAAGAACCAAGTTTACAGCTTACAGAACAAACCTTTCAATAAATGTATTGACAATATTCGTTTTTTTTTTCTCTATCAAATAATTTTACGTAGGGAACTTTAACTTAAAGATAACTTGAAAATTAAGTTTATAGATATAATTTTATTTATTTTTTATTAATTCTATTTGCTGTCTATGCAGAACAATAAACAAATTTGTTTAATCTTAAGTTCCAATGCATTAATAAATGTAATATTAATTTTCTTTTTAATTAAATCTACTAATTATGTATATTTTATTTGTTGTATACTTTAACTTAAAGATACAAATGTATCGCAGTTAGGGAAGTCCATGCAAACATCGTTTTTAAGGATGTGAGGGTATAAAAAAGGTAACTTAAACTTGCGGAAAACATGAGAATAAAATTTATTAATATAATTTTTGTTCCTTTATGTTATTTTCTATTATTAAATTGACTGATTGGTTTTGGTTTCATTCCGTAATAAATATAATATAACATTTTTTTTTATTATGTTGTATATTTTAACTTAAAGATACAAATGTATCTCAGTCAACTCAACCCATTAATTAATCATTAATTTTATGGCTGTGAGGGTACAAAAGTTAATCAGAGATTTTAACTTGAGAATAAAGTTTACAAATGTATTGACAATATGCTTTTTTGCTGTATCAAATAATGTCACTTAAGGTTAATTTACTCGATTCACGAAGTACGTGCAATAATCCCTTCTGGGCTGGCCGCAAAGGTTTATGGTTTTATACCATATCCACCTTAACGATTCTAAGGAAAACTGTCACATTTATGTGAAGAAGTCAACAAGAACAAGCTGTGGATAAATTATGGCCAAGTCGATTGCCTCATCAGCAACGCCACCCGATCCTTTGGCAGTTGAATCGAGGAATGCCAGCGCAGTCCATTTACATTGCCCTCGCAGTACTTGCGATTGGTGATTATGCCGCCGCGATAAGCATATTGGTAGCATGAACCTGCATCCAGCTGGCCAAAGATTCGCACAAAAGTGGCAACAGCAATTTGTAGCTGGGTGAACGTGTATTGACCAAAACGGCAGCTAACTTTTTGCTGCCAGTGCTGTTGCTTAATTAATAGACAGTCGCTCCCGACGGCTGCTGACCACTTGCATATGATCAATACGTGTTGATTAGTGCCGTGGTATCGTGCTCGTATCTCGGCGCTCGGCTTTTATGGGCCGCACTGTTGACAATTTTATTTTATTTATTTATTTTTTTTTTTTTCTCTCTATTTTGCCATATGAGCAACGGCCTTCAATGGCAGCTCTTGTCGCATAAATCAAGCATAGTGCAAGCAGCTGCAAGTCACCGGAGTACCGAACCGAACCGAACCGCCCAAAAGCAAATCAATTGCGGGTGTTGCCCGTTCCCAAGCTCTCTGGTTCGACCTTAGAAAATATGCAATTGTCTGGCATTAATTTATAGCTCGGCCATGGAAATCAATGAGCTGCTAAGGTCGTGTGTGGGTGTAGCGACTATAGCCAGAATTCTTTATGCAACAACTGCACCTGTTGCAGCTGCACGCGTCTCCAACTGCAACTCCAACTCCGACTCCAACTCCGACTCCAGCTGCATTTTTTGTCTGTCTCGTCTCGCATGCAAATTTGTGATTAAGGTCAGCTGGCATCATCAACTATTGCCGCAGCGGACGCTCCGGGCTTGAATTTATGTTTGAGCCACTTGAAAGCAACGATGAGCTGCCAAAAGGCAGGAAGGAAAGAACGTACTCTGGCTGATCCCTGTTGATAGCATTTTTGATATTAGGAAAGCCAACGCATAACTAAGTGTACGTTGAACACCGTTAGTCTTAGCTCTTGATTGATATTCAAGCTAAGTACCATAACATTGCAAGGTCTTTAAATAACCGTTGCCAAAGTAATTTCCCTTGACCTTGGCATTTAACTTGACACGCCGTTGACAAATCAAATTGCATCTTCAGATCAAATTTATAAAACGAGCAAAAATTATTTCAGTTGAAACTATTGTTTGAGTTCGTTGGCGCTAGAAACATGTCCAAAATGTTGCTTAGTTCGGTAAGTTCTTAAGTTAATTAATAACAATTGGAATTTTATATTTTATTATATTTTTCTACAGCTAGTTCTGCTTCTAATTGCCAATTCGGTGATATCGGGCCTGGTGTCAAATGTTAACTTTAAAGACATTCAGCTGACGCCAATCAACAACAACAAATACAATCTAAGGTTGGTAGCAGATCTAAAGTTTTATTGTGTTCACAGGTTTAAAGAACTTTCTTTTAGAATTCGGCATTCGGATGGCTCAACGCTTGAGGAGATTGTAGAGAAGTCAGATACAGGTCGATACGAAATCAGGGGCACCCTAAAACAACCGGAATTCAGTCCGTACGGAAAACTGTTTGTTACCTTCCAAAAGGATTCAGATGGCGCCCTACGTCAATATCATTATTTTCAGCCAGCTGAGCCGCGGAAGTCACTTGAATAAAATAAACAAATGTGGTTTGAGACCTTCAATAAGAGTGGTCAATAATAAAATGTGAAAACTTTGTTAAAACTAATTGAATAAAATATTTGCTTAAATTAATTGAATAAAAAGGAGTTTTAATATTTACATATTAATTTTTATTACTTAGTTAGCTATGAGAATTAAAAGCATTTCCTGATGTTGTATTTATTATATAAAAATTTAATAAACGTAGCATATTTAATTAGTTGCCATTCGTTCCATTTAAATAAACTAACTCATGTCGAATTGATGCGTTTCATTTAAATCTATAGGAAAAAAATTTATAAAACGGGAACATTCACTTTTTCTTTCGAGTCCAATGTGATCAGCCCGACGACAACATGTTTAAATACTTACTAAGCTTGGTAAGTTATTGATTTGCTTTTATTATAATACACTTAAGGTTTTCGCAGGCACTTCTCGTCCTGACTGCAAACAAGATCCTTTCGCAACCGTTGCCAGATGAAACGAAAACGGAGAAAGGATCCAACAATGAATTCTCTCAGCTCGAAAACATTAATGATAATATCTTCAAACTTATGTTAGTTAACTTTTAAGTCTATATTCTATCTTTAATTCAACGAACGATTTCTTAGAGTTCCTGATAGTAAGGGAAAACTGCACGAGGAGGTCGTTGAACAAATTGCGCCTGATTATTTCATAGCAAAAGATGGTTTCAAACCTCACGTTTCGGGACCGGGAGCACGGCTAATTATCACCTACAAAACAGGTCCCAATTCCTACTGGACCCGATACAACTTTGTCTCGCAACATAATTGAAAACAAAAAACAAATAAAAAAAATTGATTAAAGCCAAGACTTTAACTAATATTGAAAGATTGAAAAATTTAGTTTTATTTTGTTTTGCTTGAATCGCAAATTTACGAAAGTTTCATCAGTCAGTAAATAATGGAAATTGGATTTTTTAAAGGCCAGAAATCCTGGAAATTATTGAAACCCGTTCAATCGTAGTATCTTGGGCCATTAAGATGACCCAACCTGAGCAGTTAATGACTGGAGCCAGTTACGAGTAGCATGTGGAGCGAAGAGACAGTTTCCGTTTCCATCGCCCAGCTGGGGATCTCATAGCGCCATGGGGCAGACTTCCGGCTGCTGAATCTGTGCCATAAAAGTGTTCGTCGAGGCTTCAGCTTGTGATCATAAAATGGTTAGTAAATTTTGTACATACATATGTACATATTGTATATATTATGATACACTATTCACTTTCAATAAAAGTACTTATCTCTTATTTTCCACAATAATTCATCACTATATTCTATTCATTTATATTATGTACTCATACTTTTTATTTATTTATTTATAAAGAAGTTGTCAACTATGTAATTAAAATATTATTTTATTAATTGCTATAAGTCTAAGGAAATATAAACAGTATTAAGAACCAACTCTCATACTTCTAAAGACTCATAAGAAAATCTAAGTCTTTTATTTGGTTAGTCAAAGATTTAATATTTCTTAAGTTGTTGCGTGACTTTGCAGAGTTTTCAACTTTTGATATTTTAATCAATTAAGATTTATTGCAGCAGCCTGTAATAGCAAAAAGTTGCTTTACAGTTGGGCTTTAGTACAATAAATGTTGTTGCTGTGGGTGGTTCGATCGTAGCACAATTTTGAGCCGAAGGTCGCTAATCTTATTGTTGTCTCTATGAAAGCCGTCAAAAGGCAAAACTTGTTTTCGTCTTAATTAAGGTAGTGGCGATTGTGTTTTCGGCGTTGGAGATGAGTCGCTGGGAGTTGGCAATCTAGTTGACTGCCGGATACCGACTCAGTAAGATCGACGCCAACATGTCTGCGAATTTGTTTAACCTGGTAAGTTATAGACGCGGATCTTACAAATATTTGTTAATTGAATGTTCTTCTGGCCAAGCTGTTTATCGCTCTCTTTGTCAACTCTGTATTTTCGGGGCTTGTGCCACGTATCCAAGACAACAGCGTTCAGCTGGAACCACTCGGCGACAACAAATACACTCTAAGGTAAATGATTTTATTTTTGTTATTTATTGTGTTTCAGTTAATTTGATTGTAGATTTGTTCAATTGGGCGCTGTGCGCGAGGAGAACGTGGAACTGGTCGCACCTGGAGAATTCCTGATTAAGGGCAAACTTGAACAGAAATATGTTTTCCCCTCCGGCAAACTGATCGTCACCTATGAAGCTGGTCGCAATGGTTACCGAGCCAAGTACAGTTTTATCTCGACTAAAGGTGAAGAAATGCCCGTTATTTTGGGCCTTAGTCCGAACGCTTTGAAATCGGCAGCTGGCTGAAATGTAATAATGTGAATAAATGTCAATTTACTAACAATGCATTTGTTTTTTAGTTCCACAAACTAATTTTGTATAATTTCAGTTGTTCAAAAGTCCCGCATAGTCGATTATTTGATCAGCACTTTCATTGTCCGTTTCCCGTTGTGGGTCACTCTTTTGGGACTTGCAGCACATCCACAAGCACTTGAAGGCTTCTCTATACGTTGACCGGTGTCCACTTTCCACTCTCCGCTCTCCACTCTCCACTCTTGGGGCACCCCAAACTGTACTTTATGCACGCAATCGAGCGGCAAATCAACAATTTTCCATAGCAATGAAGCGAACGGTTTCGGCTTTGTGCGGGTGATTGACGCTTGTTGCATGCAACGCTGCTGTGGCAACAACTTCAGCCAGTCGATTTTAAGTGGTCGCAAACCGCAACGTGAAAATACTTAGCAAATGGCCCCTCGGGCCGAACTTTCAACAGCCGGCAGGCTAACAAACAGGCAAACTGGCAAACTGGCAAACAGGCAAACTGGCAAACTGGCAAACAGGTGAATTGTTTGCTAAAAATCAACAGCTAGAAAGGCAACTTTAATGCCCCCTTCGGTTGTGCTTCTGTGCGTGCATCAATATGCGTGCAACAAGTTTGCCTTGGCGTATTTTTGTGGGTGCTCCACACTTTAAATTTATTACAACTCGATTACTTGTACTTACCACGTTTTTGTTTTTTTTGTTTTGTTTTGTTGTTGTTGTTGCCAGTTGCCAGATATCGATCAGGTTGCCCCGTAGGCCGTGCCGCAAGCCAAAGCCAATGCTGCCGGCCATAGCCAGCCACGTTCTGCGGCCTCGCATGGCCATCGATCGCCCACAACAAGACTTCGCCTGGACTCTCTGGCACTGCATGTAAATTAGCATATCGTGCGCGTAATCTGGCCAACAGGAGGCTCCACTTCGCATCCTGCTGTTGCGGCATGTGAAGGCGTCATCGGAATCCGAATTCGAATCGCAGTCACCGTCACCGTCACCGTCACCGTCGCAGTCGACGTCGGCATCGACGTCGCAGTCGAAGTCACGCATAGCCAAACAAACTGACCACTGTGTGGGCAGCTGAACGTACCCAGTTCCAATTCCAGTTCCAATTGCAGTTCCAGTTGCTTTGGACTCATTTTTTTTTTTGTGCGTGCTGCACTTTAGCTTAATGACATTTTATCTCTGCCAAAAATTATACATACGCCGCGTTGGCCCGGCGAGTGTTTGTTATGCAGGCATAAAAATTCCTTAGATGTTTGCTTTGTTTTCAGTTCAGCATTTTTATGCGATTGGCAGCGGAAATTGTGCACATTGCTTTTTATGACATTTTAATATGCAAAAGTTTTCGGGTTAGACAAAAAAACCGAACAACCTTTGGTCCTGCTTGGTCCGGTTAGTTGTCTATGCATGCTGGTTGCCAAGTTTTCTTTTTTGTACATTTTGTAAAGAGAGAGGGAGAGATAACTGGTGACTGGTGAGTGGTCAAGGAACCCAATAGCAAACATTAAGTAACACCATCAAAATGCATTTAATTTGGTTTTTATTGAGTTGACAAATCCAATTAGCAGCAACTTTTGGCCATTTTAAAGGCAAAAAGCAAACGAGCCAAACGAACTCTCTATGCGCCAAGCACTTGAAAGACACACTCACATTCCTGGCCATATTCCCGGAGCGACGTCGGCTCGCTTTAGCACTTGCCCGCAATATGCCATTAGAGCGCACGAACTTTAGCCCTGCTGCGGCTAAAGGCGGCTGCTGCTGCTGCTGCTGTGGTTTTATCCGCATTCGCATTCGCATCCGCAAAATTGTATCCGCACGGGCGACACGTTGAAGCCGCATTGTTAACTGTTGACTTTTCTTAAACTTTTGCCACTGTCTCCTGCACTTGGAGGCGGGCGGGCAGCGCATAAAAAATGTATACCAAATCCCTGCACTGCAGCTGCAGCATTACGTGGTTAGCGAATTTATTATGCAGTAGCTGTGGCAGCTGAAAAGGCAGTGCAAAATAGCAGTGGAAATGGCAGCAGACGTCGCAGCCACAGCCGCCAACGCTAGACGCGCGCCCGTGTGTGTGTGTGTGTGTGTGTGTGGGCCAACTTTAACAACTGGCTAAGAAGCGCAACTGCTGCTTTTAGCCGCCTTATCAACTAATTGACTTTTAACAAACAAATCGTGCAAGAAATCATATTGAACTGGGCGCTATTCATTAGCTGCAAAGCTGTGAGACGCTCAAGTGCACTTGAAAGCGTTGCCACACAGCAAACCCAATTAATAGGCGACTACTGAATGCTCTAGAGTGTGTAGAGTAAAAAGTAATGAAAACTCTAAAAACATTTGTAGTTAAAATAATTTTTTTATTATTTATTTACAATCTATTCAGACGACAATAAACAAATTATTTAGGAAGGAATATTTTTAGGGGAATTTTAGTTGTATAGAAAGGAGACTTGCATATAATTAATAAGTTTTTTTATCTTTCAGTTTTATTTGCAATCTGTGTTAAATATAATAAAATAAAAAAATTTTTGGTATATATTGGTTAAGTTAAAAATATTTACAATGATGGAAAAAATAATACAAATAATATTTTTCAAACAGCCATGATTACTTTTTTTAATTTTTCTTTAACATAAATAAAACTATTTTTTTTAATTAATAAGAAAAAAGACTTTTTTATTTTACTTTATTTTAATTATATATAAATTTGTTTTCGTATTTTTCATTGCGAATTTTTCATTCAAGAGTTGATTTTTTAATTTTTCATTAACATAAATTAAACTATCTCTATTAATCAATAAGAAAAAATACTTTATTTTACTTTCACTTAACAAAAAATAATAAATTAAATACAATATTATGTTTTCGGCCTGAGTTTAAAAATAGAAACGACTTGATTTATCCCATTCAATGTATATATACTAACTATATTTGAATCTATGTTTAACCAACTAGTTGGCTTAGCTTATTGCACCTACTTTAAGCAGTGCAATCAAAAAGGAAAAAAAACAAAAAAAAGGCAACCTTAAAGAATGCATATATGTATGTATATGGAATACGGACTCGGACTTGGTCCTGCACTGACTCAAACGCACTTGCTTAAAAATTCTATTTCTTAAACGTGCTCGCAGCGACGTTGGCATCCTAGTGCCTAGTGGCCTGACTGCGGCTCCTGCCCGGCTGCGGACTACATTCATATATATGTATATATACATATATATATAGAATATATATGTATATGCAGTTGGCCTCTGAGTCTGGGACTGTGTCTTGGCTGCCGCTGTGCAAATTTAAGTGTTTTGTACGTGCGCCAACAGCAATTGGCAAATTCAAAGGCGTGTTAGCATGCCATCAGCAATGGAAAGAGAGAGCGAGTGAGAGAGATGGAGAGAGAGGGAGGGAAAAGGGGCGGTTGAGTCTTCGGGCGGGCTGCATACCCAGGAGGGTGTTTGCGGGCGAATTATCCTTTCAATTTGACTTGGCATATGTGTGCTGTTCGTGTGTGTGTGTGTGTCTGTGTGTGTGTGTGTGTTTGTGGCAAAATCACATTTTAAATTTGAAATGTCTTGAGATTTTCTTTTGCCAATTCGCATGTCCTTTGCCATATATTGACGTATGCCTTGCGCCCAGTTCCGTTAGCTGCTACTTTGGTATGCGCTGGGGCAAATATCGCAATTGATTTATATTGAAAAGTCTTAGCTCGTCTTCGTTCTTGGCCACTTCCTTGACTTGGTTGGCTGTGGCTTTCTATCTGGGCGATGCTGCTGCCTCTGGCTTATACAGAGCGGAAGTCACATCAATTGGCCTGGCTGATATGGGTCGTGTGCTGTGTGTAGGAGCTAACATGTCTGTAGCATCTGCTAATGCCACAAATTGCGGCAAACGAGTTCTGGTAACTGCAACATTTAATGATGATGATGATTTCATGTAGGTGCCGCCAATAAACTCAATGCTTAAATTCTGCATTATTAATGCCACAACGGCGACTCGCTTATTTGATTCATAATTAGTTGGCTGCGCCACAATCAACAGACGACAGACGACAGACGACAGACAACAGGTTGCAAGCTTGCCGCAATCGGCGCAAAGTTGACACATCGCAGACAGACGACGCGTCGATTGGCTAAACGTTTTATGGCCACAAAGTACCGTTGACAATGCGATTGCGTTTGCGTTTGTGTATAAGCCCTGAAGGCTGCAAACTTGGCAACTTTATGCAAAATGCAAAATACATTTTGGCTTCAGTTGCAGCTTCGGCCTGATGGATGAAGATGGTTCACTGAACTGTTTGTTAGTCACTTAAGCTTAAAGAGAGAAGCTGTTAGAGAATGTAGCTGAAGTTGTTTAATATTTTTTATTTTTTTTCCGTTTTTGTTTTTGTTTTTGGTATATATGTCAGTAAAGTATACAGGAAGATATTTGCAGCTGATAATTGTGTTTATGGAGCGGTCTTTAATAGTGCTGTTGCCTAGTATTTCACAACATCAAGACCCGATTACAGTGTTTATGAAATTAAGTGCTTGGCCCAGCAACGCTGATAAAATTGATACCCAAAAACAAATGGACACGCAATGTTATGGGAACGTTGGTGACCAGCTGAGAGAAATTGGTATTCATAATTCATGGTAGTCGCGTCGCGGTGGTCGTGGCAAGTGCATAGCTTACAGTTGTTGTTAACTCCATGTTGCATGCAATTATCCAGCGGAACACCTTCACTTGGACGCGACTCTCTGTGTGCGGCTGCCACCGATGCCACCGTTGCCACCGATGCCAACTGCGAGTGGCCGTAAAAGGCGTGTTGTAAGTCGAGTAGGCACATGTGTAGCTATTATTTTATTTTAATTTAATTGAAACATTTTTACATTTTTACATTTTTAGCTGCATTCGAGGCGACAATCGATTGAAGTTCCCCGATCGATTTGCATGCCGCTGCTCGATTTCGATTTCGTATTTGAATTCGACTTTCGTCTCCATCTTCTTTTCCATGTTGCGCTGCTTGTTGCCTGTCACATTGACAGACGCTGCGTCACCCGGAGGCGCCCCTCCTCAGGCGCGTCTGCAGCTTTGTTTTTGTTTAATTTTTTACTTAATTAAATTTGAATTTGTAATTTGCGCTGTGCTCAACTATTTTGCAGTCTGCTAAATAAATCTGCAAGCCATATGAGCTATGAGTTGTTGTTGTTGTTGTTGTCGTCGCAGGCCATTGCCATGCTCTTTGCTATGTTGCTTAGCATTGAAAATGATGTACAAGTTGCTGTTGCTGTTGCTGTTGCTGTTGCGTTGGTGTGGCGACCAGACCAACGCCTGGCCGAGCCTCGAGCCTCGCGGGCCCGTCTTCGCCTCGTCTCTCTGTCTGTCCGTCTGTCTGTCTGTCCGTCTGTCTGTCTGACTGTGCACAGCACAACACTCCCACCCAGAGGGGGCACGCTGCAGTTGCCGCAGTCAGCGCTATAAGATTTATCACATTGTTCCACAGATTGTCTGCAGATCTTATGTATGTACACACTATATAGTGGAGGATGCACCCGCGCCTACCACAACATATTGCCATACCAAAGCAGTCAGCGAACAGCTAAGTGAGTGCGACTGTGACGAGGGTGGCCCAAAATATATGGCAAAATTTTAATCTGAGACCGAACTGCAGAGTAAATATGCATATCAAGCATATATAGAGCATAGGGATATTATAATAGCTACTTAGTCCCATCCACATTTAAAATAGGGTCCTTAGATATGTTTTTATGTATTTTCATTAGGTGTTTAGCAAGTTTACAATAAATAATAATAAATAATAATAAATAAATAAATAAATAAATAAATAAATAAATAAATAAATAAATAAATAAATAAATAAATAAATAAATAAATAAATAAATAAA